>BSBM01000518.1:2410000-2542500 GCA_027924585.1 Larix kaempferi
CATTTTGAACCAACCGTTTAGGGACGATACAGTCCTCTCACGTACATTTTGACCCAAACGTTTAGGGACGATGCAGTCCTGTCATGTACATTTTGAACCAAATGTTCAGGGATGATGCAGTACTATCATGTACATTTTGAACCAACCATTCAGGGATGATGCAGTCCTATCACATACATTTTGAACCAAACTTTTAGGGACAATGCAGTCCTATCACGTACATTTTGAACTAAACGTTCAGGGACGATGCAGTCCTATCACGTACATTTTGAACCAAATGTTCAGGGACGATGCAGTCCTATCACGTACATTTTGAACCAAATGTTCAGGGATGATGCAGTCCTCTCACGTACATTTTGAACCAAACATTCAGGGACAATGCAGTCCTATCACGTCCACTAGGGACCACTTCTCAGAGACATATGTCTACGGATCAATTCAGGGACTGAAGTCCAAGGATGATACAATCCCTCTCAGCCACTAGCGACTACTTGTCAACCTTATCATTGATATCATCAACGTCATCGTCGGGATAGGTAACGTCATCATTGACCTCATCGTCGGAACAGGTAACCTCATCATCGATACAGTATCCCCATCATCGATACAAGTATCCATATCATCAATACAGGTATCCTCATCATCGATACAAGTATCCACATCATCAATACAGGTATCCTCATCATTGATACAAGTATCCACATCATCAACCTTACCGTCAATGTAGGCAATCTCATCATCGATACAAGTATCCACATTGATACCAGTATCCAAATATCATCATCGACCATGTCACTCCCCCTTTCGAGGAGGGTCCTTCTGAACTACACCAAGCTTGTCTCGGAAATACTCAAACTTTAATCTAGACAGAGTTTTGGTCAATACATCAACAACTTGTTCGTCAGTGCTCACATACTCGAGCTTTATAGCTCCTTTCTGCACCATATCCCGTATATAAAAATATCGGATCTCTATGTGCTTTAACTTATCATGGAACACTGGATTCTCTGTCATCTTGATACAACTATGGTTGTCACACAGGATCACAGTGGGGTCCATCTCTAAGTCGAACAGTCTTGATAACAAATTCCGAAGCCATATCGCTTCACAACTAGCAGAGCAAGAAACTATATATATTCCACTTTGGCTGTGCTGAGAACCACACTAGACTGCTTCCTGCTAAACCACGAGATCATGGAAGATCCCAGATAATAACATTTGCCTGATGTGTTCTTCATGTCTAATACACTTCCTGCCCAATCAGCATCTGTGTAGCCATACAATCTGAAGTCATGATATCCAAGATAACATAGACGAAAGTCTATCATACCCTTTAGGTACCTCATCATATGCTTTGCAGCTATCAGGTGAACACATCTAGGTTCCACTAGATATTGACTCAAGGTGTTCAGAACAAAGCATATATCTGGCTTGGTATTCATTAGATACATCAATGACCCAATAATCTGTCTGTACAGAGTAACATCCACTAACTCTGATGAGTCATCAACTAACAACTTCAAGTTGGAATCCATGGGAGTGGTCATGTCCTTACATTCCAACATATCAAATATTTTCAAGATTTCGACAACATACTTTCTCTGGTTGAGAAATATTCCTTCTGTGCCTTGCCATACTTCTAGACCTAGGAAGTAATGCATCAATCCCAGATCTTTCATCTCAAATTCTGTAGCTAGCTTCTTCTTGCTTTCCATGATCTGTTTCTCATTCCCTGTCAGAAAGAGATCATCCACATACAGTAATAGTATCATCCATAACCTTAAGGTAAATGTTAGGATCAGCTTTACTTTTGGTAAAGCCCAAGTTTTGTGAAGAAGCTATCAATCCTCCCTCTGTGATTGAACATCATTCACACTCTGCATTGAGTGATCTTCTGCATATCTATCAGTGCCATCCCTTGTGAGAGGGTTCTACTGGTATGAGCCTCAAGATCATTCGAACTCTGTGGTGAGTTCCTTCTTGCATCCATGTCATCTGTATATAGAAACCATCTTCAACCTTGTAGCAAAGGTTGAAATCTGCATCACCCATGGTGATCATTAATCTCATCAAATGACTATCGATCCTAGGTACCTGTACAAAGCTTTATTCAATTGAATCCTGGGCGTTTTCTCGATTCGTACTTCTTCTTCAATTACACCATTAAGAGAATGGTCTTATCTAGCCACTTGGAGCAAACATCTCGTCATGATCCTCTTCCTCTTTCTAAGAGAATCTTCTAGCCATGAGCCTTCTATAGTATGTTTGATTTGTAAGTCTTCTCGTTGAACATCCATCACTTTGTTCGGTGTTCATCATTCTTCATGATATTCCCTACAAATCAAAGTTAATTACATGATTAGTAACACTTCATAATCATCAAATCATGTTGACATGATAACCTATTATGTATATAGATATGATTCACATAGTTATGAAACTATCTTGACCAATACTTTGGCACAACACTTTTCCATATCCTGTATGCATACAGTGGCTATCTAGATGCCTTCCATCTCTACCAGAACATACTATCAAGAGCATGCACATCTCTCAGCATGCTTAAGTGTGTACTAGTGTCATCCTCATGATCTCATACATAATCATACATTCATTAGTATAAACTCAATACTATCAAAACATTTTGATTCTAAATAGTCTTAAGTATGTATGGTCATGATCATTTCATACATAGGTATATTTACCTAAGATCCTAACACAAAGTAGGATTCTAACTTGATATATGAAAACATACATGGATCATTGTACCCAACCAATATCTTCTTTGTTCTCTTCAATGATTTAGAGACCTTGTGCTAGAACCCGCATGTCTCATAAGTTAAGCATAGTAGAACAAAGTCATACATACGTCGTAAGTAGAGCTTGTATGTGGTCAAATACTATGGATGGGTCTTTGTCTTCATGTCATAATGGTCATAGAACTTGATTTGTCTTTCTTCATGTGCCTGTATCTTGTTATCAGAAAACGTTATCCTCATACAACACCATAGGTGCATTAGTACAATCATAAGTGTCATAATCCTAATAAATGAATGTCTTCTATCACTCACATGCATTCATTATCAAAAAATCATAATTATACTAACCTTAATAACATGAAGACAAACATAATCAAGAATCAGATTTCAAAACATACCTATGTCTTCTCGAGTCATACCTGACGAGTAGTCTTCTTTATAGGGGTAAAACCCTAATCATACAAGGTAGATCACTTGTAAACATCTTATATATGTTCATGGTGCTAGGATGATAGAATATCATCGCCATTTAAACCTTCTTCATCGCTGCTGTATGAGTCTCCCAACTTTGCTAGGGTTTCTTCTTACTTGGAAACCCTAATCTTCAATCTCCTTCCTCCCACAAAATTTTGATGGAGGATCAATATATATGATTAAAGGATTCCAAATCCATTATCAAAGCTTCCAATGTTGCATCAGGTGTCTCCAACATTGTATTAGGTCCTTCCAAACCTAAGAACTGAAAACCCTAAGTGAGAGCTTCTTCCTCCTCATCTTAGATTTCCCCCGTTTATCCATTTCATATGTGTTGTATTGTTTCTGGTGCATCTCTGAAATTTTGGATCTATAGGGTCTGAAACTTCAGCCTGTGGTATCCTAATCTATAACATTTCCAACCCCATAGGTCTGACCTGAAATGGATTCTCTGAGAGAGTGTTATGCCAAGTTTCGCAACATGACCTGTTTATGGTATGAAACAGCATGGTTAACTTGTATGGCGTACCACATGTCACTGGTTCAACTTCGGCCTTTGAAAAGAGGACCCGTGAAACTATAGTCCGTTCCCTACCTGTTACTTTTTACAAAATTTCATTTGGAGGTTCCTATCCCTAGATATGACCTTTTTTCCTAGGTCACCTATTTTTGACTGAGATCTGGAAGAGGCAGAAACCCTAACTTGTACGGATCATAAATCCCAAATTACAAGGAATTTGAGGTTTTCCTTTGGACACAAGGTACAGGGATATGTTATATACGACCTGTAGATGTTTTAGATCCTAAACCTTTTCCAAAATGGATTTATAGTGAAATTTCCATGATGACTGGTTTTTGCTATACAAAACCCTAACTTGCAAATTGCCGCAACTAAAGCAAGTGTCGTAAGTGCCATACATTGCCTTCCTTCAGGATAGATATGATACCATCTTAATATTCAATATTCTAAGACATAAAATATCAGTATTACATTCCATTTCACAACAATAGCATATAGAAGATCACTGAAAGAACAACAAGCACAACATAAACGCAAGAGACACAATTTATCCTGGGAAACCCTCATGGGGTAGAAAACCCAACAAAGCTTCCTCAATATATATGACCAGCAAATACAAAGATGTAATCCCCAAACATGAGCTCCTTCTACTACATAACAGATCTCTCTCTCACCTATGCGCTAATCACAAGTGAGTGTGTGTGTTAAATGAGGAACACACCTCCTCTATTTATACACAACTTCACTTGTCTTTTAATCTTAGCTAGGTCGGCCCCAACTTAACCACTTAACATAATGCTGACAAGTCCGACCCCTCTAGGGTGGTCTAATAACCCTTTAACCCACATGACTTAGACAGGGCCGACCCCAATAGGGAAGTCTAATAACCCAAGTTACCACATTCTCCACGAAGAAATAAAACATATCCAGATATACAATCGAGTCTCCACGGAGGAATGAAACATCTCCAGAATAATTCAATACAAATATAATATTTTTAGAAGTTACAATATCTCAACATTTTCTCTTATTCCACACATGTTTTTGTTGTTTTCATGCATAGTCCGACAGCCATTTGCATCTTGGATTGAATTCAGACACCATTTGGTGTTTCTTTGACAATTTGGATAGAATACACAAGAGTTGGGGCTCTAGTTGGCTCTTTGGATTGAATACACACCAGTTGGGCTCTATTTGGCTCCTTTGATTGAATACACAACAGTTGGACTCTATTTGGCTCCTTGGATTTAATTCTCATGCTACTTGGACACAATTGAACTCTTCTTACATATAGTGGATACATCAAAAAAGCATTTTACATTCGAAGCAAATAGAAATCATAATCCTTGAGGTATGGTGACCTATTCCTCTTGTTAAATGTATTTTAGTCTTCTTTCACTTTGTTTGAATTGTATCTATTTTAGTTTTTCTTCATGAATTGTATGATAGATGTATTTAGTCTTCTTAATCTTCAACATAGACAATAAAAACATCTTACCACAAAAAAACTGCAACATGCACCAAGCAATGCTTTGAACATTTCATGGAGATAATAAAAAAAACTTGCTTGCATCACCACCAATAAGCTTTCATAATCACATAACTCCATATAGTACACAAACATTTGTTGAATTCCTCATGATTTCAGTACAACAACTCACACAAACACCTAAAGAATCAAACTCAAGTAATCTTTTGGGTCTATTTTCCCTCATCCAAAACATGAAAATGAAGTGAGTAGGAGCTTCTCCTTTTGTAGGAAATGTGCTCCTACTAACATCCCATACCACCATCCAATTGAGTTCCTAGAGGTGATGTTGTTGTTATATCTATGGCATTCTCAATAGCTTTTAAGATTATATGAAAACATTCTCACTAGATGTTGTTGTACATAATCAATTGCTACATCGAGTTTTAATAATCATGCACATCGAGTTTTAATATCTTATTTGTTGTTCATTCTTGCGGGGGTGATATTTTTGTTTTGTTAAAAAACGTATTTAATATGGGAAACATATGTAATAATAAAAGAAATTCTAGAAGGAAGGAGCTGCCCCCTGAAAAGGCCCATGAGATAAGAGAAATGTCCAAGTTGTACATGGAAAACCGTAGACATCAAGATGTTAGTGCCTTAGATCCATCAACAAGCAACGACGAAGTGGTTGAAGTCAATCAAATATTGCTTGATGTTGAGTATGAAGGGATGGATGTTGAACAGGTTGTTAATTGGAAACCTCCCCAAGAAGAGCACACACATGTCGAACACACTCCCTTGCGGGACCAAATTGTGAACGAAGGGCCTCAACAAACCGGTGACGAGACTCGTGCTTCCTTTCCTACTCCCTTTCCTTGACTATCTAGCATACGACGAAGAAATCCCAGACGTATTCATGTGGATGAAATTTCATTTTTGGGACTTGAATGTAAGTTTCCCAAACGCACTATTGATTTCCATTGTAATAGGATAATCAAAGAATTTTTTGAATCCAAAACCAATGCAGCAAAATTTCAATTGTTTCTGGCTTTGTTAAAATCACATTGTCTAGCTCATGTTAGGAGAATTTTGGGCATAAAGGTAGTTAGAATTTCAAAAGACAACGATCATATTGTTAGAAATCTACAATCTGCATTTAATTTGATTGGAAAAACTTCTTGCAAAAAAGATTTTTATGTGGCCCATCGTGTACTATTGAAATTGATCGTAGACAAATCCACAAGTCAACGTCGCCTGCTATCACACACACGTAAAATATTTAAAGTAGATAGAAAGACTCTTCAAAATTATTCTGCTATTAGAGAAAAACTTGAGACACTAGGCCAAAAGGATTGTTGGGCCTTTGTTGGTAGGTTACCTCATTTAGACATGAAGCTTATTGATGTTGTTAAAGAACTAGTACAAAAGTTTTGGCATGATAACACTAGACCGTCATCGAATCAAAGAGATGCATTAAATTTGAGAAAAGGAATTAAGGGGTGTGAACCCCATGTCAAGCACTTCCTTGACACGACATAAACATAACTCTACAAGAGGTTCAAGAATGAGCACACACAATTGAACTTGGGCCAAAGGTCCTTTGAAAAACGCAAACCCTGGTATGTTAGAATTTGCATTGATCGCAACACATGTTGTTGTAGATACCATGTAGAATTTGAGTACTATTATGATACATATAGACATATATTTTGTGATTTGCATACTAACATTTTGCAGGAATGACCATCGTTACAACCACCGAATGCATCGAGAGAATTTATACATACCATAATGTGTCGAAGACCTGAAGGACAAAACTATTATAAAAGATCATGTTTATATGGGACATGTTCCAGGTGCAGTGGATTTGCATTATTGAGCAGTTGCATCCATGAAACTAAGGAGAACAAATTTGGGAGGATGTCAGTAGAAATGCAGAACTTCAAGTGCATAACATATCAAGTAGATAGTGCGAAGGAAAGCAAAAAAAATGCATTGGTGAAGTCACAGGTAATCTAATTTTGCATACTTTCATACTGTACATGTTGAATTTGTACATATATATTCGGATTGCAAATGTCATCTTGTATTAATGCCCTTGGTTTTGTTGCACCAGGTACAAATTTGTGATTTCATGAAGGAATTCTACCAAAAGAAGGAGCAGTATGTGTAGCATGTCCATGTAGCACGATGGCAAGATTAACAGTACAGATAGTGCAGGGACACCTTTCCTAATGGCACAATATTGTCGGTTGTGGACTTTGCTGAAAACTACACCCTGCAGCCACAGAATGAGATTCAAAGCCAATACTACAATTAATACCAAGTTAGCATAATGGTCCATATCATGTATAGGCACATGCCATAGAGAAGCAATGACATGAGGATAATATTGAAAGAGACCAACTTCTACATCAGTGACGGCAGGTGCCACGACCTATATTATGTGCAACATTGCTTCGAAATTTTCTATGATCAGCTGAAGTAGAGAGGTATACAGATGGATCAGCATTGGATATGGTCAAATGGTTGTGCAGGCCAGTTCAAAATTGCACATGTATTCCAGTGGTTGAGTATTTTGCACAAGACTTATGATGTGTTGCATATCTGGAACTATTTTGAGACCGGGCATGGAAAGGGAGAGCATGATGGGGTTGTAGCATGTCTCAAAACTACCCTAATAAGGGAGGAGATGAGGTGCATGACAAACCCTCATATTCGGGATGCAGAATCCATAGTTCAATGGTGCTATGCAAAAATGTCATATCGAACAATGAAGCAGCACAAACCAACAAGTAGAGGACATGTTGTAAGAAATTTCTAGAATGTGGTTGATATAGATCGATCGCGTTCTTATAGCTGTAGTACTGTACAAGGAACTCATGGATTTCATTCGGTTTGAAGCTCAAACAACCCGTTATTTGAATAATGGATGTGGAGACTTGCTTTCTTTTGTGGGCCTTGCAGCAGTTGTGAGTGGGATGATTGTGAATCAATGGATTGGGTTGATGAATGGGATCATGTATCACTTGCAGTGGAACCACGCGCAGTTGTTGAAACAACCCAGTTAGAGGAGGGACAATCCTCTATTTCGAATGAATATGATCATATATCCGATCTTGTATAGCCAGGTAAACATTTATGCATGAATGTCTTGGTTCCCTCATTGTATTTGTAATTATCCAAGTTATCAAACCACTACATGTTGGAATATGACCGTAAAATGCATTTTTGCAGGATACATCTACGCAGTTGTTGCCCTGACAGACAGTGCAATTGGCACAAATTATTGGTTGGAACGATACATCCACAGGAAGCAAACCCTCCTCGCATCATTAACCGATAGTGAAGGAATTACCTTTCCAACTGGATTGATGGTTGTTCAGGAGGAATATATTACAGTAGATGGAAAGGGACCAATGAGAAATGGCTACACATACATGGATTATAGACCAGGTTCATGGGTGTATCACTTTATGCACTTGATCGTTGTTACAAACATCCAACTACAAACAGTGTCAACGAAGTCATCAAACAAGGTATGCTACTTACTACCTCATGCAGAGCACAAGAGGTTGTTTGAGACAAAAAACAGGGAGGATCCAGAAGGACTAATTGATTGAGGTACATAGTATTCTTGCATGTCTAATGTTATTCATGTTAGATAGTTTCTTTGATATCGTTATCTTATATCGTTTATTTGATGTTTGTTTTTTGTTTAAGTTACTATTACAATACATTGATGTTGAAAACTAACCACTCCAATTCAAGATTCCATCCCTTTAGGATAACTTCACATGCATAAACAAGATTGAAAACTCACCTTATATTATAACATTTCATAATATTCAATAGAAATTTATGATATTTTGGTCTCCCTCTTCGAATCATGTTTATGGATTTGAGGTCCACCCATAAAGCTCAAAGCATACTAATGGTGTCCATATTGGCATTCAAATATTTAAGTTATACTAGACCAATCTCATGTGGTTGGTTAAGGCTTCACATTTTCCCCATCCTTGGAAACTTCCTTTAGAGCCTAAGGTCAAGGTTTCATCATTTGACCATGATTAGTACCATAAAACCCATACTGAGTGCTATATAAATTTGATAAAATAGCAAGTTCTCTTTATGACATTTTATCAAACACTTTAGATGACATCTCTAGGTTTAATACCTATCTGAGTTATGATTTATTGTACAACAAATCTTCTGATAAATAAAATATAAACACTAATACATTCATCCAATGACCTAGCTGAAGAACTGAAGGCATAAGCATACATATTGAAAAATCAGAATTTTTAGGGCCAATGCCCAGGGAAAAACCCTCACACTTCATGAGGGAAAGCACATTGAATGGATGAGATCACTTATAATCTAAGGGTTTACATTAAAAGCACATTAAATGTCCCTTTTTAACCATTTAATGCACAAATACATTAATAAAGTCACTTAACTTTTAAAACATAAAGTCACTTTCTCTTTTATATTTCAAAAGTACACTACTAGGAAAGACAACTTGTCCCCACCATGATAAACAAAAAAACGTGATGGGACCTAACTCATTACAATATTTCAATAAGTGCTAAAATAATCCTATTTGCACCCATATCATTTATTGGAGGCTAAGCATATCCTTGTCATTTGAGGCCTCTTTCATTGTTGTGAACCTATGTAATTAATACACCTCTAAGTTCGAAACCTCAAGTTTCCATTCCCTTATAAGCTTTATTTTTATTAAGGTTTGCAGTCCTCCTCCCAACCATGTACAAGGCCCGCATATCCATAAATGGTTCTCAAAATATTCTAATGAAGTATGTATCAACAATTGGAAGCCAAAGAACCCTAAGACATATCCTATTTGTTGTTTTGAAGGCTCCTTTATTGCTCTTGTTCAAAACCTCGGAATAGTGTCCATATCCTCACCAATAAGATAAATATTCACAGTCATATCTAGGCCTTCAACACCAGCACTTGGTGTTCATAACCTCCTAATCATATTTGAATATGCTCATATGGAGACTAAATATCCCTCAATCCTAGATGTGTTGTGATTTGACACATCATTCTTAGTCCTAAATGAATAGAACCCTTGTTTAGGGAATAAGGCATATCTTTCCTCCATTGAACATGTTCATAGTCCCAAGGCCCATACCCAATGTCCACAACCTACTTATTGCATCGAGGTCAATGATCAAAGGAAAATGATACCCTTCAGAGATCAACTATTATTCTTTAAGGCATTATCCATGGCTCGAGACACTTGATAGAGACACTTTCAACTAGCTCAAAGATATCTCTAGTATACCTTCAATCTAATTAGCCTACATTTCCATATGCCATATAAAAATGGGGACATCCAGTTGGACCAGTGTTATGGCATATCCTCTCTATTTGACTTATGGTAAAACACTTTCTTATGTGTTTACATAACATTAGGAGGCCAAAGGTGTTACTCTATAATGGCTCACATATTCTCAATATTGTCTCAATAGCTTAGGGAGCATCACAATGTGGTTATAAGTGTATGAACTCTTGTGTGAGGTGTGCCCTTAGGAATTTAAGCAAGAACAACCCTCATTTCATCTCATTAAAACCATTTACCTAGGCATTTTTCATATGTATCAACACTTGGGATCCAAATAAACCTAAGACATGTCTTATATGGTAGTTTGAAAGCTCCTTTATGCACATGCGGGAGCTAACGGAACCCAAGTCCGCTCATCGGTTTGGGTTCCATGCCCCCGGAGCAATTCCTCAGAGTGTCCATGAATGGCTCCGGGGTGTTGGACCAAGATGCCCGAAGCACCCAAAATGTGGCCCCAGTCATGAATTCATCGATTTCGATGGATCCGGGACGCTGGGTTTCAGCTAGGGGACTCCCCACAGTGCCTCCAACCCCCATAAATGGTGTTATTATGGCATCTCCGCAGCTAGGGTTTTGATCAGTGAAGGCCTTTCGAATCTTTCTCAAGGGGGTCATTTATCGTCCAAAGGCTCCCAAGCGTGTGTGGCTACCGTGGACACATCCACAATGGCCATACACATGTGTGGGAGATGACAGAACGCATGTCCATTCGCCAGTTTGGGTTCCGTGCCCCCAAAGCAATTCCTAAGAGTGTCCCTGAATGGCCCCGGGGTGCCATACCAAGATTCCTACAGCACCTAAACCATGGCTCCGATCGTGAATCCATTGATTCTGATGGATCTGGGACGCCAGGTTTCAGCTAGGGGTCCCCCCCCAGCATGCCTCCAACCCTTAAAAACAATGTTATTGTGCCATCTCTGGAGCGAGGGTTTTGATCAGTGAAGGCCATGCCAATCTTGCTCAAGGGGGCCATTTCTCATCCAAAGGCTCCCGAGCATGTGTGCCCACCATGGACACGTTCACAATGTCCATATGCATGTTTGGGAGATGACAGAACCCATGTCCACTCATCGGTTTAGGTTCCGTGCCCCCGAAGCAATTCCTCAGAGTGTCCCTGAATTGCCTCGGGGTGCCGGACCAAGATGTCCGTAGCACCCAAACCATGGCCCCAGTCGTGAATCCTTCGATTTCGATGGATCCAGGACACCGTGTTTCAGCTAGGCCCCTCCCCACAACATTCATACAACCACCGTAAATGGTGTTATTGTTCCATCTCCGGAGCTAGGGTTTTGCTCAGTGAAGGCCATCCCAATCTTGCTCAAGGCGGCCATTTCTCATCCGAAGGATCCCAAGCGTGCATGGCCACCGTGGACACATCCACAATGGCCATACGCACATGTGGGAAATGATAGAACCCATGTCCGCTCACTGGTTTGGGTTTCGTGCCCCCGGAGCAATTCCTCAAATGTGTCCCTGAATGGCCCCGGGGTGCCAGACCAAGATGCCCACAACACCCAAACCGTGGCTCTGATTGCGAATTCATCGATTTCGATGGATCCAAAACACCAGGTTTCAGCTACGGGACCCCCCACTGCATGCCTCCAACCCTCGGAAACGGTGTTATTGTGCCATCTCCGGAGCTAGGGTGTTGCTCAGTGAAGGCCTTTCGAATCTTGCTCAAGGGGGCCATTTATCGTCCGAAGGCTACCGGGAATTCGTGGGCACATCCACAATGGTCATATGAACATGTGGGAGATGAAAAATCTCATGTCTGCTCGCCGGTTTGGGTTCCATGCCCCCAGAGCAATTCCTTAGAGTGTCCCTGAATGACCCTAGGGTGCCGGACCAAGGTGCCCACACCACCCAAACCGTAGCTCCGATCATGAATCCATCGATTTTGATGGATCCAGGGATTCGGGTTTCATCTAGGCCCCCCCCCAACATCATTCCTCCAACCCCCTGAAACAGTGTTATTGTGCCATCTCTGGAGCCAGGGTTTTGCTCAGTGAAGGCCATGCCAATATTGCTCAAGGGAGCCATTTCTCGTCCGAAGGCTCCCGAGCATGCATGGAAATTGTGGAAACATCCACAATGCCCATAAGCACTTGTGGGAGATGATAGAACTCATTTCCACTCGTCGGTTTGGGTTCCGTGCCCTTGGAGCAATTACTAAAAGTGTCCCTGAATGGCCCTGGGGTGCCGAACCAAGATGCCTACAACACCCAAACCGTGGCTCCGATAGAGAATCCATCAATTTCGATGGATCTGTCATGTCGGGGTTCAGTTATCCCCCCCCCATAGCGTGCTTCCAACCCCCAGAAATGGTGTTACTATGCCATCTCCGAAGCTAGGGTTTTGCTCAATCAAGGAGCCAAGGTTCATTGAGCAAAACCCTAGCTCCAGAGATGGAAAAATAGCACCATTTTCGGGGGTTGGAGGCACACTGTGGAGGGACCCCAAGTTGAAACCTGATGTCCTAGATCCATCGGAATCGACAGATTTGCGATCGGAGCCACAGTTTGGGTGTTCCAGGCATCTTGGTCTGACACCCCACGGTCATTCAGGGACACTTTGAGGAATTGCTTCAGGGGAACATAACCCAAACTGACGAGCGGTCGTGGGTTATTTCATCTACCACACATGCATATGGCCATTTTGAACATTTCCACAGTGTCCACACACGCCCGAGAGCCTTCGGACGAGAAATGGCCCCCTTGAGAAAGATTGGCATGGCCTTCACTGAGCAAAACCCTAGATCCAGAGATAGCATAATAACACCATTTTCGGGGGTTGGAGGAATGCTGTGGGGAGACCCCTAGATGAAAATTGGCATCCTGGATCCATCTGAATCGACGGATTTGTGACCGGAGCCTAGGTTTGGGTGCTGCGGGCATCTTGGTCCGGAACCCCAGGGCCATTCATAACACTTTGAGGAATTGCTCTGGGGCACGGAACCCAAACCGACGAGCAGACATGGGTTTTGTCATCTCCCACACTTTTGTATGGCCATTTTGGATGTGTCCACGGTGGTCACACACACCCGGGAGCCTTTGGATGAGAAATGGCCACCTTGAGCAATATTGGCATGGCCTTCACTGAGCAAAACCCTGGATCCAGAGATGGCACAATAACACTATTTTCGGGGGTTGGAGGCAAACTGTGGGGGGTCCCCTAGATGAAAACCAACATCCCGAATCCATTGGAATCAACGGATTCACGATCGGAACCACGGTTTGGGTTCTTCGGACATCTTGGTTTGGCACCCCGAGGCCATTCAGGGACACTCTGAGGAATTGCTCCAAGGGCACGGAACCCAAACCAGCGAGCGAACATGGGTTTTGTCATCTCCCAGATGTGCGTATGGCCATTTTGGATGTGTCCATGGTGGTCACGCACGCCCGAGAGCCTTAGGACAATAAATGGCCCCCTTGAACAAGATTGGCATGTCCTTTACTGAGAAAAACTCTAGCTACGGAGATGGCACAATAAAAACATTTGCCGGGGGTTGGAGGCACGCTTTGGGGGGGGATAGCTCAAAATCGATGTCCTGAATCCATCAGAATTTATGGATTCATGACCAGGGCTATGGTTTGGGTGCTGTGGGCATCTTGGTCCCTCACCCCAGGTCCATTCAGGGACACTCTCAAGAATTGCTCCAGGGGAACGAAACCCAAAAGGATGAGAAAACATGGGTTTTGTCAGATCCCACATCTGCATATGGCCATTGTGGACGTGTCAACGGTGGCCACGCATGCCCGGGAGCCTTCGGACGAGAAATGGCCACCTTGATCAAGATTGGCATGGCCTTCACTAAGCAAAACCCTAGCTCCAGAGATGGCACAATAACATCGTTTCCAGGGGTTGGAGGCACGTTGTGGGGGGGGGCCTAGCTGAAACTCGGCGTCCTGGATCCATAGCAATCGATGGATTTGCGATCGGAGCCACCGTTTGGGTCCTGCATGTATCTTGGTCCGACACCCCTGGGCCATTAACAGACACTTTGAGGAATTTCTCCGAGGGCACGGAACTCAAACCATCGAGCGAACATGGGTTCCTACACCTCCCACTCGTGTGTACGGCCATTGTGTACATTTCCATGATGGCCACGCACACGCGGGAGCCTTCAGACGAGAAACGACCCCGTTAAGCAATATTCGAAAGGCCTTCACTGAGCAAAACCCTAGCTCCGGAGATGGCACAATAACACCGTTTCCAGGGGTTGGAGGCACACTGTGGGGGGGCACCTAGCGAAAATCGGCGTCCTGGATCCATTGGAATTGATGGATTTGATACCGGGGCCATGGTTTAGGTGTTGCGGGAATCTTGGTCCAGCACCCCAAGGCCATTTAGGGACACTATGAGGAATTGCTCTGGGGGCACAGAACCCAAACCGGCGAGCGGACTTGGGTTCCATCAGCTCCCGCATGTGCATAAAGGATCTTTCAAACTACCATATAGGACATGTCTTAGGTTTGTTTGGATCCTATAAAATATTCTCAAAATTCCACATTCAATTAACTTATATGCCAACCTAATATTACAGTGGTAAGTCCTCTTTCACAAGACTTTCCCCGCATTTGAATTTCCAATTGTGGATGGCTCATAAGGTTTCAAATTATTAACATTCAATATTAAGAAAATGCGCATTCATACATGGATTTTCCTCAACATTCATATAGCCATCCCATAATTATATTATTGGTTTTCCTTGTTAATAGCTACTAGTATATTGTAGTTGACCTAGATAGTTATTGTGTGATAGGAACTATAGCTAATGTTGTCGACCAAATCTAATGGTGAAAACCCTAGTTCATAAGACTTAGTTCTAGATAAGAACATGTTGATATTTGCAACGAGAAGCTTGAAATAATAATGCATGCATGGCCATATAAAGTTGTTTGCAACATAAATTTCATGTTTGATATTTTCTTACAATCATGAATTGAGACATGGATCAACTGTAGTGGTCTTGAATTTATGAGTTGAAATAAAAAAAAATACATTAAGACACCTTAGTGCAAGAATATTTACTATACCATATTAATCTTAAAACATGGTAGAAGAATACATTATTGATCCCATAACTAGTGTAAAGTGGTACGTTTATAATCATATGGAGGAATATAAGTGTTCATTGACATGTAATTATCACTTCCCCCCATATTTGACTAATACATTATTTTAGTGGTTAAGGTGGTCAAACCACTTCCATGCTTATGCTAATTTGGTTGCATCAATTACAACACCAATACATTAGTTCTTTAGTTCAATGAGATGTTGTATCCACCTAGACCAATAGGAGCACCATTATATCTAGGAATTGTCACTACATTGTGAAAAACACTGAGGAAAAACAGAAACACAGTGGACAACCTTCCAAAAATTCAAGAACCTCATGCATCTCATGTCCTTCTTACCATAATTTTATCATGGGCTTCCCAATTACTCTCATATTTGAGACTAGGTGTACTCATACTACTACTCTTAGAACATGATATTAGATCAAACATATAAATAAACTAACAATGCATTTGATCTAGGGGAACCTCTCTCATGTGGTTCCATTTCCTAATGATAATCTTTCTCATGGATATAAAGAAATAGGGTTTTCTTAGTAAGTGACTATGCACTTATGCATGATTGGTTCAAGTACTGAAACCCCTTGACCTTGCAACTACGAGGTCTTCTTCAATGATATGAGAAACTATTTTTCTTCTTAGTTTCTCTTGAAAGGAGAAACTAGGATTAGCCTCATGTGACACAATGTTTGTTTGGAGACGAAACAAGCCATATAATGATGACCTTGGCTCAGATCGAAAACCGTCGACTCCATTGGATTCAGGACATCGGGATAGTGTTAGACATGCCCCTCTCCTCTGGTTCCATTGCCTAGGTGTCATCTTGTAGGTCCATTTTGGAAACTAGGGTTTTGCTCAGTAAGGGAGTGTGCAATTTTTTCACATTGGGGTCAAATTTGCAAAATCGTCGACCGAGCATCTATGGCTAGCGTTCCCAGATGGAACCTTCCTGGACACACTTTTAGGATTCCCCGGAACCCGGTTTTGTTGCACGGCTGGAATTTTATGCCCCTAGTAGGTATCCAGTAGGTGTCCCTGAAGGCCTTTTGGATGTGAGATGGAACAAGCCATAGAATGAAGACCATGGATCAGATCGAAAAACCATTGAATCCGTTGGATTCAAGACAATGGGATAGTGCTAGGGGTTCCCCTCTCCTCCGATCCCATGGCCCAGGTGTCATCTTGTAGGTCCATTTTGGAAACTAGGGTTTTGCTTAGTAAGGGAGTGTGCAATTTTTGCACATTGGGGTCAACTTTGCAAAATCATCGACCGAGGACTTATGGATAGCGTTCCCAGCTAGAACCTTCCTAGACACACTTGCAAGACTCCCTAGAACCCAATTTTGTTGCATGGTTGGAATTCTATGCCCCCGGTAGGTATCCAGCAGGTGTCCCTAAAGGCCTTTTGGATGCGAGACAGAACGAGCCATAGAATGACGACTGTGGCTCGGATCGAAAAACCATTGACTCCGTTGGATTCAGGACATCAGAATAGTGCTAGGGGTGCCCCTCTCCCTCGGTCCCATGGCCTAGGTGTCATCTTCTAAGTCCATTTCATAAACTAGGGTTTTGCTCAGTAAGGGAGTGTGCATTTTTTGAACATGGGGGTCAACTTTGCAAAATCATTGACCAGGAACTTATGGCTAGCGTTCTTGGATGGAACCTTCCTAGACACACTAGCATAACTTCTCGAAACCCAGTTTTTGTTTCACAGTTGGAAGTGTATGCCCTCGGTAGGTATCCAATGAGTGTCCTTAAAGGCCTTTTGGATGCTAGATGGAACGAGCCATAGAATGACGACCGTGGCTCGGATCGACAAACCATCGACCACGTTGGATTTAGGACATCGGGATAGTTCTAGGGGTGCCCCTCTTCTCCGGTCCCATGGCCCAAGTGTCATCTTCTAGGTCCATTTCAGAAACTAGGGTTTTGCTCAGTATTTCTCCATATTTTTGTTGTTTGGCTATTAATATAATTTATGCAGATTATATGTAGTTATTATTATCAATACTGATGTATTGCCTAGTATGGCTGAGATTGTAACTAGTTTTGGGGCGTTTTGAAGCTAGATTGGACTTCATGTAACTTTCACATTTTCTTTGATTCACAATAATAGCAAGAAAATGGTATTTTTTTCTCTTGAAAAATATATATATATATATTTTTATCTTTGTAATAAAACCAACTAATTTTTTTTTTTTGAAAATATTAAACTTAAGTCTATTTCAATCTCTAAAATTAAGTAATTTTTTAAATCAAATTTAATTTTTTAAATCAAAATCTATATCCTTATATGATCAAGAAAAAATTATCATGAATGCTGCAAGTGTTATTTTGGAGATACGTATTACAAACTTGTCATGCTTATTGGTCTATTGCTGACTCTTCCACTTACCGTACACATCAATGGTGGCACAGTTCTGTTTGGCAATGGGAGGTGCCATTAAAAATCCGATGTTTCTTGTGGATGCCTCTTCACAATAAAGAAAGAGGATAAATGGCCTAGATGCCAATGGGCATGATGGCGACAATTGTGACAATGAGCACAATGATGACGATGGTAATAATAAATGTGAGGATAGATATGGTGACGGTGACAATGAGACAAAGTGCATTAGGTTGATGTTGGATGACGTATGATTTATACCATATTTGAATTTCCACCTGTCAGCCAACTCATGGTATCTCTCATGCAAGAACATCAATTTTACTAATTGTTTATGGGGTAATCCTGTGACCTTTTAAAATGAGTTAATAGTTATGTTATCGATTGTATGTGATTCCACCATTTAAAAATAAAATAAAAAATATTAATGTTCTTAATGAATAGGTAAAGGTGAATTGGAAGCACTTTGGACCAATGATGTTATGTGGAAATAGAGGATGCCATGAAAAAGGTGTACCTAG
Source organism: Larix kaempferi (assembly GCA_027924585.1). NCBI lineage: Eukaryota > Viridiplantae > Streptophyta > Pinopsida > Pinales > Pinaceae > Larix > Larix kaempferi. The sequence continues at coordinate 2,428,584 of BSBM01000518.1, forward strand.
TTCGGTTTTGATCTCAAGTTGTAGTGAAACCAATGTTATTCCAAAGGGGAGGAGATTCATGTAATACCTTGTTTTTGACACATGGAATGTGTTGTATCAAATTGTGTACATATCGTAAATGGGTTTGATCCATGTAAGCTAAAATAAATGACACCATGTGTAAATGTTGTAAATATGCATCTCAAGGCCAATCCTCGACTAATGAATGGATAGTCATGTAGATGTTGTAAATACACTTGTATGAACGATGTGGTAGGCTTACCACGATGAACTCAAATCTATGAAAATATTAATGTTAGAATTTAATATATAGCATTCAAAGATGGTTGCAAAGACCACATGATGGGTTGTGATTCCACTGGAGAAGAAACATAGAGGGATCTTATGAGAAATTAATCGCCCATTACCAAGTTTCATTCTAAGAACTTCCACCTTTTCATCATGTTCCTTCAATAAAGTTCATCCACTTCCTTTACCTGTGAATCCAACCATAAATTCATGTGGAAGTTGGTGAGGAAGTCTACCTTGTGTAGTTATGCAAGCTTGGGAAAAGTAAAATTAGTTTGTATAAGTGTGAGGAGTACTTCATTCTCCTACCTCATTGGGGATCATTATCCCATTATTCTCCAATTCTCAAGTTCATACTCTCCGCTCCTCATGTTGTATTCTCTATATTTGTTATGCATTAACCAAATTTGAAAATGAAAGAATTAGTAGTATAAAAGAGGAATTTGTAGATGTTGGGGGAGAGAGAGAGGGGTTGTAGATGAACATATTAAATCTTAGGAAATGTAGAAGTTCTTCACCTATTGGTTAATGTTTCTCATTGGTTTCTTAGGAAACAAGTTGTATTCTTTATCTAGTTATTTCCTAAAATAATTTATTGGATTTGATTGTTTCTGCCTATACTAAAGACCATTCTAAGGGAACAATATCCCTAAGGGATTATTGAGTAGAAAAAGAGCATATATTCATTGTGTTAAGTAGGGTAGTGGAAGAGCATGCTATGATTTTTTATTGTTGGATGAGTTGCCTAGAGTACTATGTAGTCAAAATGATAACTTAGTTGTGAGAGAACTTGTCTTGGATTCATGTGAACTTGATCTCCGAATAAAACAATGGTCCTCCCAAAATCAACTTCACTTTTATTAGGGGTTGAAGTTACATCTTGTTTGAAATATTGGCCTTAATAATTGTTGTCGTTGCAATAAAAACCCTAAAATGGTGCTCTAGGTTTCATCCAAAATCGCCATGACATACATTTGAATCCAAATCATTATACGCATATATAGAACAAAACTAGAAAAAATATATATATAAATTGTAATATCCCTGATAAGATATCACTTAAAAATTTATACCCGCAGTTAAAACTTTAAGGCACTCACTAGTAAATAGGAAACTAGTTGCAGAACTAGTCTTGGGAAAGCTAGTCAAGGGTTGCCTGAGAAGGTTATGGGAATGCGTTTGGAAAGTTTTAGGTTCTAGAATTTACATGGGAAAGAGTGCAACATAAATTTACATAGAGGGAAAATTTTAGGACCCTTTGTATAAAGCACAGAAACCATTTATGTTTTGGACATCAACTACCGTTGAAGCCTACCGCAATGCTTTCTGGGTACATCTACATATACAAACTAGATCAAGGAGTTGGGAAGGATTAAAAAACTGATATTTGTGTTCATGGAGGTCTATGGGCATAAAAAATCAGCAATTAAACACTGGATGAAGAGTTGGGGGAAAATTGGTGTGACTTGGACTGTCAAGCTAGTTTCAATGGATGACTTCCAAAACCTAGTAAAACCCTCCCAAATTCAGTACCTTAAGGTTGGAATGTGTTCTAGGGTCTTTACATGAATAAAATCTACTGACAGAACTGGTTTCTAACCAACATAACTCTTTTAATGTATTTTCTGCTAAAACTAGTCCTCTGAGAGTGCCCGATGAGCATAGGGGGAGGAGTTAAACTTGTATTTGACCACTGTAACATTTACTTCTGTATTTAATGGACCTATTACAGCATATTTGATTGAAAATATAGAGCAGAAAACTTTACATCACCTCATTACATTTCCAGATAACTTATATGCCATAAAAACCTTCAAAACCCCCCTAGGTTTACACAATCCCTCAATAAACATATATCTAGATGAAAAATATTTTTGTAATGGATTAGGAGATTTATATCAGAGATTCCAAATCATATAATCAGCTGTATACATCTACCATTCGAAAATAAAGTGCTTGAATGGTGAAACTATTCCAAAATAAGCTAGAAAAATAATACTGAAAGCCATTATTACATCATGAGCCTATAGGACATATTAATATGAGAAGTTGGGAATTTTTAGGACTGATTTCGAATGTTTATTACAGAGCTTTAATGGATGGAAAAATAGCAGCAAACTATCCTCTCCAATGATAGAAGGAAGGAAGATTCAATCCCTTAGTTCTTCACCTCTTTGAGTACAAAACATGACACCCTTGGGGAATCTCGAACTAGAATCACTTGGACATGATAGAAGTTGAATGAATGTCTGTAAGTTCAACTCTATTTCTGAATATGGCCATCACACATCATATCCTCCATCTCACTGATCACTGAAAATATTTCAATGGAGCAAACCTTCCACCGACACCCTGTAATACTGAAGAATGGGGAAGAAGAGAGGGGATAATGAGAAGGATTCTTCTTGAACTCTTAAAATATTATGAAGCAATTCAACCCCAGCCTAATATCAAAACTTTAGTGGATGCAAAATTATCTTCAGTGGCTGCAAATAGATCTTCAATGGCTGCAAATAGATCTTCAATGGCTTCCCAATAGTCTTCAATACGTGTTAGAGAGAGAGAGAGAGAGAGAGAGAGAGAGAGAGAGAGAGAGAGAATGGGGCACATCACCCATAGAGTGGCTTGGGTGCATCACCAAACCTAGAGGGGCTTCAAATCTCTCATACAAACTTCACAATGACAAAAGTTTTGAAATGGAGTTGGTTGGCTTCTTTTATAAACTTCATGATGACCTATTGAGCAAGTTACTTGGCTTGGTGACCTGTGAGAATAGGTCACCCATGAGTGGACATACTTTCCTTGATTTTTCCTTGCAAGCTTTATCCTTTAGAAACTATGCCTACTTGACCTTAGATGTTTCCTTCTTGCATTAACACTTTCTTTCCTTGTGAAATGGGCATCGAAATGGAAACTACACCATTCAAGATGTTTCCTCTTTGGTATTTAGACTGTTTTTTGGCAAGTGCGCCCTCCTTAGCTTTTTCTAGTTGTTTCTATTTTATGATTTGGAAACCTTATCTCACCTTCATTCTCTTCATATTTTTTCATTTCTTCACCCACTAATCCATTTTTGCAACATCTTCCATATGGGCGCCCTCTTGGCCCACTTGCTCATTATCCATTAATTGTATTTATCAAAATTAACTTTAATAAATAAAATTGCCAATTTGTGAGACTTAGACTAAAATTAATTCTAAGCAAATATAATTAATACAATTTAATTCCCTTAGGGATTGAGGTTGTCCCCTTTCACCCACGGTACTGGTTGAACCAAAATTGGGGACATGAAATAAATCCACGAGATAAAACCATAGTGGAACAAAACTCGAACAAATATATAAATTTTCAGGCAAATAGTGGGACATGGTTCCCAGTGTACATACGATGGAACCTCGTGCCCTATACAAAATCCAACAACTTGTGTCGTAGATCCAAAATACATGGAAACTAGTGCCCTATACAAAATCTGACAACTCGTGTCGTAGATCCAAAATACATGGAAACCCATGCCATAGATACAAAGTACACGGCAACTGGTGCCCAAAGGTGCCACATCATGGCTAATTTAGATAACATGGTTTGTCAAGCATTGTGACCACCCCGGTCACTCCAGGTGCATCTCCAAAATCGATCTTTCTCTTCTTGGAGATACTACTATCTCAGGTATTCTTCCGTCTAGGAGTAGACTGTCTCTCCATGCTCTAAAACAAATGATAAAAGATACCATTAGTTTCAAGCATTTGTAACATTTACCACATTTATAAAATGAATGTACAATTCAAATATTAAATAACTCACTGTTGATGCTAGTGGGAGACGAGAACCAGGTGTCCTGGATCTCCCGGGCCTCTCAGCAATTCCACCCTACAACATTTATGACAATCATTTCATTGAAAAATAATTTAATTGATTTTAAATTAATTTTGGTTAATGCATCAAAACATTTTCATAAATTAACTTGATTCTCACCGTGAACACCTATGACAATGGACATGGCTAGGATTCTGGGCTAGCAGGTGGAGCAGTTGGCTGGACAACCTGCTCCAATGCAGTCATGGGGGGGGGGGGGCACAGATGTAGATGGAGGAACTATGGGTGCGACCATATTAGACACATGGCCAGATGATGGAATAGTAGTTTCCACAATAGTGGTGGGAACTGGAGATGATGTGGTGGAAGAGGACATGGTGGTATGGGGTGGACGAGGACATCATGGATGATAAATCCCTACCGACTATACAATAGGGGTATCGATCCAAAAGGGCTAGGGGGGATGTTGAGGTATGGTGAATGGGAGGTCGGTCTTGGATAGAGGGAGGATGATGGATATAAGGGAGGGTGTGGATGAAGGGGAGAAGCTGGATGGAAGGGGGGGCATGGAATGATGGGGGAGGATGGATAAATGGGGGGGGGGGTGGATGAATGGGGGAGGATGTATAGATGGGGGGTGTGGACAAATGGGGGAGGAGGGACAGAGGGGGGAGTATGGACGGAGAGGGGAGGGTGGATGGAAGGGAGGGGGTGGACGGAGGGGTCTGGATGGAGGCGAGGGGGGAGGATCATGGGAGAGGGTGGAAGCATGGGACTAAAGAGGCCTGCAACTGTTGGCGGCCCCTGCATACAAATATATAATATCATAGTTTAGTAAATAAAAAACAAATTAAACCATCGTATGTTGTAGCATTTCAAATTAAAAGCGTGCTTTTAACTACACATTGTACTTGTGTATATGGTGATCTACCGACCCGTAGCGGAGATGGTTGGTCATCATATTGCCTGTGTACATGTGGACACCAAAATGCATGCACGTTATAAACATATTAAAACTAGTAATTATTCAGTCAATCAAAATATTAAAAAATATTGTTGGAACTATCATCATGTATGTCATAAATATAAATACATAAAAATAGAAATGCCATAAGTAATAACAATATTGTGTGGGGTACTGAAAATACCTCTGTGTGAGGTGCCACAATCTCAGTTGCAGCTATCATTGCTGCATCTAGGTTGGGAGATGTTGTGTTCTCCCATGATAGTGTCTCAACTCTAAATAGCTATACATTGAAATAATAGTTTATGTCAAGCACAAATACTTTAAAATTACTTTACAAATGATCAAGTGATGATTGAAAACACATTAAAAAAAATGCTAACCTGCTCCATATAGAAACCCTCGATCGGGCCAGGGAAAGTGTGCCCGCAATGGGGACAAAGATGTGGCATTGTCCCCATGCAACTAGAAGGCCCAACATCGCTACCACCGGTCACAGGTCTATCCTAACTCTGTCGGGAAGGCCTTGCACCTGCATCTCTATCAAGGTCAACCTATCTCTCTACTGTAGTAGTTGCTACACAGGAAATGTGTCTAAGCAGTCCATGTGAAACACTCCTCATCGCGTCCTCGATCTGATCAAGTTTGTGGGGTAACTGAGGCTGCTAGGGAGAAGGGTTGGGATCGTGCCTAGGAGATGGTGGCCCTTTCAGTGGGTTCCTCCTAGTAGCAAGTCCATCTTGGGAAGAGCCACGCCCAACACCCTGGAACTCGGTTATGTCAAAATAGTTGACATGTAAACCGAGGGAAAACTCAGCCCATAGTTTCTGAAGGAAGTACTGTGGAACCTCCCTATTATTGTAGGGAGGTTTATCATAAACCATGAACCAGCTTTGCATCCAATTGTCCCTCCATGGTTGTAAATGACACCAATCCATGCAAACATGTGGCTTTTTAATGTCTGGTGGTTGTTGTGTTCTTGGATCAGTGAACATATTGTACAATTTGGCCTTTGTAATATTCAAATATTTTATTTCCTCCTTGGAAATGCCTATGGAATAATACTCCCGCATCCTAGCTCTATATTCGGTCATGTCATTCAATTGGTGATGTGCATGGATCATGGAGTCAATTGAGCTCTCAATTTAGGTGGCAAGGGACACTCGAGATGGTTCCCCTGTGTTTCTTAGTTCTTGAGTGTGCACTGTCATCTCATTTACAGAATGGTTCAAGTCATCTTGGTCAAAATTTGGTTGGGGGTTTTGATTTTCTTGGGCATTTGGATTTTCTTGAGGGTTTTCATTGGTTCCACCGGAATCGATGTTAACATTTTGTTCATTCATTGTGTGGGTTTACACTCTGCAATTGAAAAATTATCTATTATTTTAATAATTTGGGGATTATTACAAATTTAATAAACAAATAAAAATGAATAAAATGAAAAAAAACAATGAATAAAATGACAAAAACAATGAAAAAAATGGCATTTACGTATCCAATGCAATTGGTGGATGGATGAAGATGGTTTTTGAGTGGAAATGGTGCACTTGGTTGGTTGTAGCTCCGTGCATGCGGTGTTTGATTCACGTTCAGCCAGAATGGGAAAAATGAAAAGAAATCGAGTTTGTTTTTTTTAAATACCTTAACAGGTGCGCGTGCGTGTATTTTTCCACGCATGCGCTAGTAACCCGCATATGCCCCGGTCCGATACCGATCCTAATGGCGCGTGCGTGCTACCTTAGGTGCGTGCACGGGTTTGTTTTTTCCCCACTAGCGCGGCCTCGTTGTAACAGTTTTGGGGAGCAACTTTGTGCACTCGCCCTGTACTAAGAAGATCGTGTGATGGGTGATGTAACTACGGTTTATGAACTATGTGGGTGTTGATACATATAAAGTTGAGTAGATCTGTGATGGTTGACTATATTCCGAAAAATAGGAATGGATGTAAAGAAGCCATAACACATGTTATTGTATGGAATCTTTTTATATGAATAAATAAAAATGAATTTGTTTGGCCCCCTTCCAATTTTTTTCCTTTATTTTCTTGATATGCAACTCTATTGGCACGTTATGGCCGACTGATGGTTAATATAATGAATATATGTTGCAAGAGATGAATCTAGTAAATGTTATGAATTGATCTCTCACCATATCTCTACGGCTAACAATCCTCATCACAAATAGGTATAGGAAGTGCTTTGGGTGAGACTTTCTTCCCTTGGAAATATAGAAAATGGAAATAATCTAAACTACAACGGTCCCCCTTTGTTGGCACCTACACAAGAACGCCGGTCTCCTCCAGATTTTGTAGCAACATAAAATAATATGATATTTTTTCTCCTAGGTTTAATTATCATAATCTTGATTTTATCCATATTAATGTTAAGTTTATAAAAAAATGTAAAATTATTGAGAAGGTTAAGTTTCTTATTCACGAAGATATTTAATAGTTTAAATATAAAAATAATAATGTAATCTATGCAGAATGACAATAAGTCTAAGCATATTAATTTCAATTTACCCACCCCCTTTTAAACATTTCTCAATTTTATCAACATAGATCTAAAAAAGATGTTATGAACAGCGTACCATTGATTAATGCAGATATTACAATTAATGTGAACTTGGCCATTGATTATTACATTTAAAATTTATATGAGGATTTAAGAAGTATATGATTAGTTCAAGAAAATAATGATGTCATTATGGCCAAAATTTGTTGTCAAAATGATACGAGGACTCTAGAAATTTATAGCTAGAATGGAGAGGTCACTTAGTCATTACAAGGATGTATACTCTTCTTGGGTTCAATTCTATTATGCAACAAATTATCAAGAAGGCATAGTTTGGAGAGTGCATGTGTTCTTATGGGGATAAATGCCAAACTTGAATTAAGGTTGACTAGATGGATGAATTTGACTATCTTTTCCATTTATAAACCCAATAAAAAAATTTCCTAGGATAGACTATACTATGGGTGTAGATTAGGGTCAATACTCTAGGTACACACTTCCCTTTAGTATGCATGGAGATTGGTCATGATTACCTCTCATGTCATACTAAAGCATTAATCATGCTAGTGACAATGAGTTGGTGAATTGTTATAAATAACTCAAGTTAGTGAAACCCTAGTGTGATTGCATTGTTAGAGTTTGAAAGTGGTTTTGTGATTAGTGAAGGCATTAATTTTTTTGTAAATTAATAGAATGAAATCTAATTATAGATTTGTTAGTGTTACTTAAAAAATAAATAAACCACATTCACACATTATAGAAACAAGCAATTAATTCTAAGTCAAGCCCAAAATGATAACAAAATCAAACACAAGTAATTGACTCAATTGTACGTCTATTAAGAATTAAGAATTTAACCTAATAATTAAGAGGGGCCTATCATTGGAAAAAAGGTTGCAAGTCGTATTATCCAGCAGAGCCACTTGCTTTTCCGCATCGTAATTACATATATAACAGCTAAAACAAAAGGAATGCATATAAGGGGTACGGGGAGTGAAGGTGTTATGGTGGTTGGTAATTATGTGGAATATAGTAGTAGGTTGAACCATCCAGTGCTTATAAGAGAAGGTCTCTAGCATTCCCTCCTAATCAATTCATGAAGTTCATAGTACTAGGGGCAGGTATAGTTCTTCAAGTGGGTAACATGCATTAACTAAAAGGGTGGTGATCACTAGATACAGGTAGGTTTGGATTCCGGGAATCAACTAAAGGGTCGACCAAGTAGTTATCACTCGATGACTTGCTCTATTTATACTTGAAATCTATCTAACTACCAATATGATTGAATCTCACATACGCATTTTTTATTCTTTTTGGATTTTTTTTGTGTTAAGTCATAGAAGGTGTTAAGACATGTATTGAAATTTCCCCACGAAGTAATGTTCACCATTTGTTTTTCCTTTCTATGGCTCTATTGTTTTATTTTTAATTTTCTTTTTCTTTCTCTTGTTTTTGTCCTTTGTTTTGTTCCTTGTTGTTAATTTATTTTGTTTCAATTATTTTGTTTGTGTTCTCGATCTTTTGTTTTTGTTTTAATCATGAATTTCCTTTTGTTGGGTTTATAATCACACTTTCTTCTTTTATTTCTTTTATCCTTTGTTTTGTTTTTAAAATTGATTTTCTTCTTTGATTTATTCTCCTTTGTCTTTAATTTTCTTTTGTTTTATTTCTTTCTTTTGTCTTTTTGTTTTCTTGTCTTTATTAATTTACTCTTGTCATCCTTTTTCATTTTCTTTAGTTTTTAGGTTTATATTGATCCCCGTAGGTTTGATTAACCTACGAATTTCCTTGCATCTTTATGGTATTGCTCTTCTTTGTTATATTTTTCCCTTTATCCTGATGGTGGACCATGTATCACTGGTCCAAAACATTGACAAACAAACCCATGAAATAGTGAATCTGAAAGCCTATTATTACAATATGACATAGTGTGGAAGCCTCAAGTAAAAAGTGGTTATGATCTAGTCACTAAGCATTGATTTTGTGAACCCATTGAAAATTTTGAGAATTTAACACATGGATTTTTATCCTTTATTATAGAAGTGTATGGTCCTTTAGCCATGCCTATATATAGTATCTTGGAATGATAGCCTTGGCCTACTATGTAATTTGTTACTGCAAAATTACCTAGATAAATGAAACTAGTGAAATACCCAGATATCGTCATATTTTTATATTGATACAAAATCAAATTGTCATAACATACATGAGTTACCATATTGATATAAATTACCCTGTAGATAAATGAAACTAGAGTGAAATACCTAGATGCATTCTTGTTATATTGATACAAATTCAGATTGTCATATCATATGTATGAGTTACTTAGCTATATTGATACAAAATTAGATTTTCATATCATACAAATCATTGCAAAACAAGTTAGCATGCCAAGTAGGTCAACCTCAAAAGTGGCATGTGTAGTTCATTCTTATGGCCAATGGGTTATAGGAATCAAAGTATCCATAATATGATCATGGTCAGCTTCTTCCATCTTCCATCTCTTTGTTTCAACTCTCTTCGCCTTGATTTCTGTCAGATGTATCTGAGTTTCCACCACCAAATGACTATAATGGCAAGATATATATTCAGGTAAAATCTCTATAAATAATAAAATCACCTAATTTTTCAAAAAAGTGGCCCATCACAACTAGGTCACTAATTTGGTTTGTGAACTCTCCATGTTGATAGGGTCACACCAACCCATTTTTAATTTGTATACACCACATTGAATTATATGCTACATTCTCTTCATTGCTTGGGGGTGCAATGGCAACAAATACATAACCTGTAGACAAATTACAAATATTAATCAAATGTATACATTTGTACAAGTTTGGAAGTTTGAATATTCAATTGAAGATTCCAAATAAAAACTTGTGTAATATATAGTGAATCTATTAATAAAGTCATATACCTTCCCTAACTATGTCAAAAACGTGATCATGTTCTAGCAATACCATAGCCTCTTCAGTGTGCATCTCTTGCCATGTCGAAATTGAATGTGGACTCTTCGAATTAAGAGGGACATATTTCAATTATTTCACATATCCATTAGTTTCACATTGATCATGCTTGAATCCATCTACATCGATGCATAATACACAAAATCATGCATACTTTTTTGTTTCAATGGAAAATATGTCACCCATGACTTTACACCGAACGAGTGTAAGTCCCTCATGCTAGGTATAGTACCTGTTGGCGGGAAATACTACCCTATAGTGAGGAAATAGACACTATCAACTTAAGGGGGTGACAAGTAAACATACTAATTGCATTATAGAAGTGTTTATGAAAGGAAATAGATTAGAGACCTTGAGGACATACCTTATGAACGAAGTTTGATCCTAGCTTTTGTCCAACCTTGCGCTCGATCCTCCACTCGATCTCCCGTATGATAAACCTGCAATACAAAGACCTTTCTCAGTGTATCTTGGCCAATATAATAATGATGGAATGGAAAAGTAATTCAAACATCAAGCATTGACCAACATGATCCAAAAAAACACATAGTCCATTAAGCAGTTGATTTGGGACGAGAAAGATGTTTCAACCTTTTATTGTCAAAAACATATGAATGATACAAAGTATACTTGACTTTGCAGCATGCTCATGCAACCTGATCCTAGGCTCCTGCTCCTCTCTGAATTCAAAGTTTCTCTAGCATAACCACCTTCAATACAAGCTTCTCATATAAGAAGAGTCTCTCTATGGCTCTCTTGTCTTGTCTAACTAACCCCTCTCTTCAATCCTCCTTGTATTTATAGGACAAGGTAGGCAGTTCAGGTCGAGAGGTGGTTGAAGGGGAAGTTAGGGAAGTTGGGAAAGTTGGGAAACCAACTGCAACTAACCCCCATTCGTCAAATTAATATTTTTTGATCATATTTTAAGATGTGCGTGACTATTTCACAGTAAGGTAGCGCACAGTGCGTGACTACAACATTAAATAACTAGCGTTTGCCATTTTTTGGATGTTGTGCACTAGTTTACTAAAGTAGAGTAGCGCATATCAAGAGGTGTGCGCTACTATATAGCTTACAGAGTATAGCATATGCGCTAGTTTATTGAAGTAGAGTAGCGCCCATGCCAAAATATGATATTTTTTAGGGTTTTTTCAGCTTGCAGGAAGGTGAGTTAGGTCAAAGTGTCATCTGAGGTTATCATGCTCTTCAATCCAAGTTGTCCTTTTGTGTGATCGATAGCTCAAGGTGATCACGGACAGAGAAGTGCATATTTGACCTATAACAGATGCCCCGTAATGTGTGAGGTCAGAGGGAAACGAAGGCCGAAATACATTATAATCCAAATCCAGAGGAGGAGCAAGAAACCGCAGGACCAAATCACAGAAACACCTGAAACAAAGATCAAGGTCATCCAACAATTACATTCTTGACATCATATAGATGTGCAGTGTGATACAATCATGATCTCCGATACATAACAAGGAGATGTATATATAGCATGGCCACTTGAAATACAAGCGTGGATCCATGTCAAACTAAGAGATCATAGCCATAACGACAAACTAGATCTATGTCTCATGGAGATCCAAATATAAGTGAGGCTTAGTCTTGCGCAACTTGGGTGATAACATAATGAGGTAATGTCATCAACATCCCAAGGTTTTCATCCAAAAAAACCCAAGATACAAACCCTAACCATGTGAATAGATGAGCTGACAGTCGAACATGGGGGGTATCGTTTGATTACCGGTCGTTGATGTATACCATTAACAAACGCGAGGAATTCCACCGATAATGATGATGGGGCCCAAGGTACCTAGTACAATCCTACAAGTGTGAATAAGTGGACTTGGAGTCGAACACTTGAGGATCCTATCGAATAAGAGACGGGTGATTCCATGAAGGTGGTTCACCATTTTTGGCGGATGGAAGCTAAAATAATTGTTTGATCAAGGTATTAAAAGCTCGATCGAGATTTTGAAAAGCTCGCAAAATCTCGATCTAGCTTTTGAAAAACATAAAAAGGCTCATTTTAGGCCCTCGATCAAGGGTTTTAAAATACCTCGATCGAGGTCTTGTTAAACCCTCGATCAAGGTGTTGTTAAACCCTCGATCGAGGGTTTTAAAATACCTCGATCGAGGTCTTATTAAACCCTCGATCGAGGTGTTGTTAAACCCTCGATCGAGTTATTTAGCTCGATCGAGAGCTTAAAAACAGGCCGAGAGCCCTTTTCACTGCAGAATGAAAGTTTTGTCTGGCTTCCACAGAGTGAAACCATGTCATTAAATGCTCATTAATGAGCAGACTTGATGCCATTGGATTCGTCAACGAATCCTCTATCGAGATATATAAAATTTACAAATTTTTTTCTTCATATGTCTTTTGTTTTTAAATTTCTACTAAAACTTGCCCTAAAAAACCCTCTCGACAACTTCAATTGAGCTCAAAGATAAATCCACAAAATTCAAAATACACATCCAAAAAATTTGAAAAAATACACAAGCCCTAGATAAATGCGTCCTCTTTAAAATGGTATTTTTAGTTTTGCAAATTATGTAAAAAATCAAAAGATTTCATGCACGCACACACATGTGTGCAAAACACGACTTAAATATTCATTGGTCATTTTCGAAAAATAATATTAAATATATTTTTTCGTGAAAAATTAAAAGAAAAATATGTAATCCCTAGTGCATTCTGTCTAAATCATGTTCACATATTTCATTTTTTAAAATTATTACTTTGACATTAAATTATTGTGCACGCACACAAACTACTTGTTAATTGCTCTTCAAATTTTTAAGTACACACGTTTCATTAAATGAAAATTCAACATGATATATGACATTGGTATATTTCAAAAAAAATATCATTGGAAAGCCAACATAATTCTCTACATTTCGTTTTTCAACCGCATGTCAAAATTCATGGGTAAAATTTCTGTTTTTCGCCGTCATATTTAGCCAAAAAGAGTTACCCATCTTCATGGAATCACCCAGACATTGATGTATTCTCATAATTCAATAGCGAGGAAAATTGCCACTGGTGACTGCAATCTCCAAGGTACTAACCGAAACTCTAAACTTCATTCCCAGAGCAAAATGAGTTGATGTCGATGGGAAGAAGTCCGTTGGAAGGGAGGCCTTAAGGCACCCTCCATCATCCAACACGAGGGACACTCAACTGGTATGAGATGATATGGAGTAATATATGTAACAAGACTGACACTAGGATGGCCAACACATGAGATCAAGGTAAACTACAGAATGGCCAACACAGGGTATATCCTTGGACAGTGAGCACGACACAAAGTGACTTAGGCAATTTTCAACATAATGGGGAAAATGATATAAGCCTGCAATGTAGGAGACATTAGCAGACCCTCCATATGATTGGAAGAATAACCAACCGGGGGAGTAAACAACTCGGAGATCAAGTTCACCCTAAGGTCAAAAACTAAACCCAATCGACATGATAGACTCAAGTAGGTGTTGTGTTCAAGGATAGAACTAACTGAACTGCCTTTGACACTAAATATATGATACATCTTTCTCATCCCTTATTCTTTTTAGATAAAAGAATACCTTTCTTGTTATTTTAATGAGTCCAACAAAGAATGAAAACTCAATAGATCCAACCATGTAAAAAGTTTAATGAGCCCATGGGAGGAAGACTCAGGACCTTCTTCATTGTTTACAGAGTTCAAAGAAGAGATAGAAGATTACTCTATATTACTGATCTTTGGATTTTAATATCAAGCCGAGATCTGTTCCTACTCATCGGTGTTTTCAATTTTAAGGAGTCTGAAAAAATTAAACAATAACTCCTTACACCTACTTGTGGATTTTAATATCGAGCCCAAGTAGGTTAATGCTCGCCGATGTTTTCCTGTTTATAGAGTCTAAAAAACTTAAACAATCCTCTTTACACCTATCCGTGGATTTTATATCGAGCCCAGATTGGTCTGTGCTCAGCGGTGTTTTCTTGTTTATCGAGTTGAAAAACTTAAACAGTCCTCTATTTACCATCTCGTGGATTTCACATTGAGCCCGAGTAGGTGAATGCTCGCTTGGTGTTTTCATGTTTAGAGAGCCCGAAAACCCTAAAGAAAGGCTCCAAAAGGTTCTTTTTCGTAAAGTTAGTCTCCTCCCCCGAAAAAGTTTAAAACAATGGAAGAAGAACTCTTCTAGCGTATAGAGAAGTATACCTAGAGTATACATTCTCCGTAATTTATCCACCAAGGCCCGGAAAAGGGGTAATTCTATACCTAAGTGGATGAGCCTTCAATTACTTTAACGAGCTTGAAGAGGACAAGTTTGCTCGACGATCTTGTTTAGGTTTAAATAGTGCAAACAAGAGCTTAAAATGACTTAAATGACAACTTCTAGGATCACGACTCATGATCTGCCAAAACTAGGACTTCAACAAATATGTTAGTAATTGCGACAAAAATTCTTAAATGATATGTAAATTTTAACTATGAGCTAGTTGAGAAGGTCTATCATTAAGAAAATTAGTCTTTAAATGATTGATCCTACAAAATTTTAGTGAAAAAAGAGAACCATTGGGTGAAATTATCATAGTACCATGTGCAGTTATTAATTGATTAAATAGAACAAAATGGTAGAATTTGCAACTATAGAGATTTTAGCCAAGTGGGTAAAAATTTAAAAACAAATTCATATATGTAATTTCAAAATTTAAAACTCAAATTTCATTTTGGTTTTGTAGGGCAAGAAAATTTGGAGCAAACCCTTGCATTTCAATCCTCCGTGGCAATCAACTCAAGCAACCAATCAGCATTTTGCTTCCACCAAGTAAGTTGAATTCGTCCAAACTTGCATTTTCATTGGTTTTTTGTCAATTTTTGAGCTTAAAATCATTTTTAGGGCCATGCTCACATCGTTAGAAGCACGTGCGCTACTCTGTAATAGGAAAAGTAGCGCATACTAGAGGTGTGCGCTGCTCTGCCTCTACACAGTAGCGCCCATGCATGACTGTGTGGCATATGCAGGAGCCACACTCTTGAACATGAAGAAAAAAGTGTCAAGATGCTAAAAATTGACATTTTTTGTGGCAGGATGGTACTTATTTGGAGGGAGAGAGAACATGAGGAGATGGATAGGTTGGGAATGAAAGACTCGGCCACTCTCCATGCACTCCGAAGATGTGGTTTTTTAAAGTTTTACCGAACCGTGAACATGAGGGCACTCAATAGATTGCTTCAAAGATTCGTTCAATACTGGGATGTAGATACCAATGCATTTGTTATCCGAGGACAAACCTTGGACCTTACTGTTGACGACATCTACTTCATTACCAGACTCTCTAGAAGGGGAGATGCGGTATGTTTGAAAGGATCTTCTCGCAATGAGGGTGCCGTGTCGGTGCAAGAATATTTGAATGCATACTGTGTGGTAGGAGCCAAGAAATCAAGAAGTCAGATCCTAATTTCTACTATTGAGAGCCTCCCTCTTAAGGTTATTGTGAGTATGCTAAACCGCATGGCGGGGAGTACCACACAACACCTAGCTTCGAGGCATTCCATGAATGCTGGTGTTAGATGCTTGCAGGGACATGTGTACGATTGGTGCACTAGTTTATTGGAAAATATGAAGCTTCAACTCACGGGTTGCAAATCCGGGAGGGCGAAGAACTTTGGATATGGCAGCATTCTATGTACCTTCTTCTTCGAGAGGGTACCTGCTCTTAGCTTGGGGATTCCTCTACCTCCGACTAACCCTCGGGATCCAAGATTGGGCCATTGGGGTGACATATTTCTCTGCCAGGGTGGTGGGGAAAGTCACTTTTTTTATCATACTGATGATTTCTGGAGGTGGTGAGAGAGATAGGTGTCGGCATTCGAGCAATTTCCGTATGTTGGATTGGACTTCCGCCATGATCCAGAGCTGGTGCTTCCCCTAGGTGGAGCCTGGGGAGATATTGGTATGTGTTTTTATTTTGAGAATTATTTAATTTTTTCAAATTTTGAAGTATTTGATTTTTATAAACAAATTTTGAAGTATTAAACAAGTGTCATCATCCCGAGGGACATCCTACTATCTTCGTGAGGACAGTAGATGTTGGTGCAGCTGACGCTATGTTAGGGACCATAGAGCGGAAAGTGAGTCGATTGACTCATGATGCTCCTGCATGCCGCATGGATCAGATACCTATTGATATGCAGGGAGATGTAGTTGGGGTGCCCCCAGCATGGCTTAGGGTGCTGCGGAAGATAGCTAGGTTGGTCATATGTTATTGGGATGCAGTAGATGATGATGAGGCCCCTCGTTCTCCATAGAAGATGGATACTTTATGTATATTTTTTAGGCCACCGAGCCTAGTTTTGTACTTTATGACATGACTTGTGATAGAATTATGATCCAAAACTCATATATTTTTTGATACAGTATCGAATATATATACAGTCTCGATTATTTACATGTGTATGTGTTTGAACTTTACGTGTGAAATGTTGTTTATCGAAATGTATGATACAAGTGCCAATCTAAGACATAATTCGCAAATGAATCAGCTAATGCATTTAAATTTCTTGGAATGTGTTGATATATAATAGAATCAAACTGTCTTTCCAATAATCTAACTCGTAAAAACTGTCATAGCAAAACAGGATCTCTAATCTGGTAAACACCCGTTAACTGAAATACAACTAGTTGCGAATCAAGTCTTACCTCCAAATGTGAAATGCCATGAATAAAGGCATCTCGGAGAAGTTCTATAACCGCACAGTACTCAGCTACATTGTTTGTAGTGGGACCCAAACAAACCCCCCCCCCCCCCCCCGAAGAGACCAGTTGGCCAGCTGGTGAGTAAATGACCCAAGCTGCTGAAGCCAAATGTTGGGTGTGGCGACTAGCACCATCAACAAATCCTAAGAAATGTTTAGTCGACATCTGATACTCAAAATGAAGACACACATAAGGTTAACTAAGCAAACACAAGCAAAAAAATAGTTGTACAAAATATACAGCTATGTTACAAGAAAAAGCACAACTGCCTAGGTGTAGTACTTCTTTAGGTAGAGCCCATTTCTAGGCTCAGGCAGCTTATTACCCTCGTATTCTACTAGCTCGTAAGCACCCTTCTTCATTACTTTGGAAATTATGTAAGGCCCAAGCCACATGGACTTGAACTTGCCAGGTCCTAGAGGTTCCTTATCCTGATCCCAAAGTAGAACAAGATCTCCTTCAAGGAACACCCTAGGTTTAACAGACTTGTCATATTGTCCTTTGACTCGTTTCTAGTTAACTTCATTTGATGTGAGCGCATCGTAGCGCTGCTCATCTAGATGCTCTAAATGCAACAAACGTTCTTCAAGTGTTGAAGTATCCGGTAGTAATTGAACAACCAGTTTTAACGAAGGAATCTCGCATTCAATCGGGACAACTCCTTCTATCCCATGCACAAGTTGAAAGGGAGAGAACCCAATAGCAGTCTTTACATTTGATCAGTAATCCCAAAGAGCAGGGTATAGCATGATTTGCCAGTTATTTCGACTGGCATTGACAGTTCTTTGCAGTATTACCTTTAAAGTTTTGTTAACTACTTCGACTTGTCCATTCGCCTATGGATAATATGTAAACGAATGTTCTTGTCGAAAACCTAACATTGTGTACAAATCGATCATCATGCTATTCTGAAAATGACTGCCGTGATCAGTCACAATCTCTTTGGGTATGCCAAAACTTGCAATAATCTAATTAAATATGAAATAAGCGACAGTTTATCCATCCGCCTTGACAGTAGGCATTGCCTCGGCCCACTTGGTGAAGTAGTCGACGGCAACGATGATATAATGATGTCCTCCAGCTGAAACTGGATTGCAAGTCATATAATCAACCCCCCATTTTGTGAAGGGGCCTACTGTAATCACAGGATGAAGAGGAGTCGGGTGTGCTCTCATTTTCCTGGTGAAAAACTAACACGGACGGCAGCGTTTCATAGCTTCCACACAATCTTTAAAGATTGTGGGCCAAAAATACCCGGCATGCAGTATTTTCTAGGTTGTTTCCAACCCAGAAAGATGACCCCCACAAGCTCCACTATGGGCATCATTCAATACTGATTCTGCTTCTTCCAAAGTCAAACAACATCGTAAGATGGAATCTATCCCACGTCCATACAAAGTATCAGAGATGATGAGATAGTTTTTTGCATGACTTTTCAGTTTGCGTTGTTCTTCTCTAGAAAAAGTGGTAGGACATCTCAAAGTATGGAGATATACTAAGATATCCCCGTACCATGGGACATAGGAGGCAATAAGGAAGATATGTTCATCCGGGAATGATGATTCTTCCTTGATATGCTCTAAGTCACTCGGAAACTCTGAGATTAACTCAATGAACACTAGTGATTTCTTCGACTTGGC
This sequence comes from Larix kaempferi, assembly GCA_027924585.1. Taxonomy (NCBI): domain Eukaryota; kingdom Viridiplantae; phylum Streptophyta; class Pinopsida; order Pinales; family Pinaceae; genus Larix; species Larix kaempferi. The sequence continues at coordinate 2,447,518 of BSBM01000518.1, forward strand.
CGATTGAAAAACCAAATCGAACTTTTGTAAGATTACAATCCATTTATTATACTTCCCACCGATGATGCGTCGAGTGAGAACATATTGAAAAGGATTGAATTCTGCTATCATAGTAGTTGTTCTGCTATCATAGTAGTTGTTCGTAAAAGTATGTAATGACGAAGCCTCTGTACCGCATAGACCGTAGCAAGTGCTAACTTATCAACATGCGAATATTTAACCTTAGGAGCTATCAATGCACCAAAAAGATAGTAAACAACATGCTCTTGGAGCGTGTCGTCCTCCTAGACTAGTACTATGCCAATTGTATTAAGAGACGCTGCTAGTTATAAAAGAAAATATTTTGCATAGTCCGGTGGGCTCAACAAGGGGGCTGAAAGTAGTGCCTTTTTCAAGGCCTCAAATGATGCTTGAGCAGCCTCATCCCACACGAAGTAGGTGTCTTGTTTAAGCAGTCTCATAAAACCTTTCGTGATCTTAGGATAGTTTATGATAAAGCGTCGCAAGAAGTTAGACATGCCTTGCAGACTATGGAGTTGTCGCAAGGTGCAAGGAGGAGGCAGATTTACAATTGCCTCAACTTTTAATGGGTCGACCCTTATATCACGACTGGATACAATAAAACCCAGTAAACGTCCCGATTCGACGTAGAATATGCACTTATTAGGATTCAAACGAATCTTATACTATCTGCATCTTTCAAACACAAGTCTCAAATGAGCTAGATGATCCCGTCTCTTTCGAGATCGCACCGGGAGGTCATCCAAGAAAGGTTCAACTATGTGTTTGATATCCTGAAAAGCAAAATTCATAGCTTGCTCGAATGTAGCTCCATCATTCTTTAAGGAAAACGGCATCTTTCGATATGCAAAGGTTCCCCACGGGCAGATGAAAGCTGTTTTGTGTTGATCTTCGGGATTGATTTGGATTTGGTTATATCTCGAAAATCTATCCATGAAAGAAAACATCTTGTGTCCCACACATGCATCTATGATCTGGTCAATAAATGGTGGGGGATAGTTATCTTTCGGACAAGCTTTATTCAAGTCCCGGAAGTCAGTACAAACTCGAATGGTACCTTGCTTTTAATCAACCGGAATGGGGTTTGAAACCCATTCCGTCATGTCAATCGGGTAGATAAATCTGGCTCTAAGCAATTTTTCAACTTTCGCCTTAATGGTGGCCGCTTTTCGAGGATTCACAGGATGGAGCTTCTGTCTCATAGGTTTTACAATAGGGTATGTAGTGATGATGTGCTCAATAATGGTTGGATCGATACCTGGCATCTCCTCATAAGACCAGGAAAAAATGTTGCAAAATTCTTTAAAAAGCTTGGTATACAAAGCGATCTCTTCTATAGAGTAGTATGCACCAATAAAAATGTTTTCCACGATCCCGGGTTTGGTGGAAATCTTAATCGATATTTTCCTCGATATATTAGCCATATTCCCTTCAGCGTAAACAACTCTTGAAGTAGAAGGAAAAGATGACAAATCAACAAATCCACCGGGTCTCATAGAGAATTCTCCTCTCTCTATCCTGTCTAGGTTTGGAAGCAGGTAAGACCTGTGATGAATATGTTCCCATGGCTGGTCCAGGCCCATCATGGCTTCCAAAATGGCTTCATTAGATGGTAAGACCGTATCTAAACAGTCAAAAGAGTGGGTAGAATTCAATGACCATGCAGGAGCATAGTCCATATCTGACTCAGCAGAGACTGGCGGAGTCATGATATGTTCCATTCCAGCATATTGTGCTTCCATGTATGCTATCTCTGTAATGGTTAAAGGCATTGAAGGTTCTGATACAATAGGAAGGATCCACGGATCAGTCCTAATACCAACCGTGAATGTTTCAGTGGAAGTACCTACATCGGAACACATGAAAAGAATAGGGGAGGGTAGGTTGAAAGTGCCTATTAACGACTCATAAAGCCCTGCTCCTAAACTCTCTCTTACTGGGGCAGATTGATCAACTAAAGGAATAGTGGTATTTGATGAAGTCTGGTTGTTTTGCCAAGAGAACGAAAGTTGATCGATCCTAACGATCTTGCCTTCGTGAGGGAACATAACAACTCAGAAAACTGCCGATGCAATGGCTCACATGGCATACGTCCAACTCCTACCTAATAACATATTGTAATCAAGCAGAGCGTCCAGAACTTCGATCTCTACAGCAACTGTCTTACCGGCAAGTGTAATTTCAAACGATGGTAGAACTCCATGTGGACGGAAAGTCCTACCATCGAAGGCAGTAAGCAGTGTGTTAGAGGGGGATAGCTTGGGAGAGCCTAAATCTTTCCAGCAAGAAATGAACATCACTCACGTTGACGCACCCTCATCTACAATAACCCGTCTAATGGTCATAGCACCATGGACCACTTCAATCTATAGGGCAACATGGTACGAAAACCGGTATTTGATATCAGACATATCAAAGCGTTCAGTCATGTTAGATGATTCCATACTTCCAATCGCTGCCAGAAGTGCGTTTCGTTGTAACGGACAACTTTGCAAAACTTCTAAGGTGGACATAGCACAAGGGGTCTGGGCTAGATCTTCAACCACATTGTAGTTGGAAGTAGCCTGAGCGTTGGGATTGTGCGAGGCCCGTTTCAAGACACTTTTCAGAATCTTGGGTAGCGGATCCATTGGGATGTGGAGAGGAATGGAAGATTCAGAAATCTCTTTGTCCTTGTTCTGCACATCCGGGGTATAATTTCTTGCTCACGTTTGCAAAAGTGCATCCACGCTAATCTCTTTGTTCTTGGTGCCCCTATCTTTGGAGGTGCCAGAAGCTGAACCCTGCCCCTTAGGAAATGGGTCTTTAAGTACAGAAGGTTTCTTTTTTTGAAGCATCTTCTGGGATTCTTTGTGTAGAGGGCATTGGTGAGTGAGGTGATCCTTCCTGCAAAGCTTACAAGGGAACTTAACCTTCTTCTTTTCTTTATTACCCTCCTCGACATTATCTTTATTCTTTGGCTTTTGCTGGTTCCCCTCTCCTTTCTTGCCCTTTTTTTTGTTGTTGGGCTGCCGAGGGCCGTTTTGATTGTTCTGAACCTGGTTCATAGATTCAGAAGTAGAAGGATAGGTTGTGACAGAGGTTACTTCTGTAGTCGATTGTTTGACGGATAAGGCATGAACCTACTTGGTCAATGCTTCAAAAGCTGTAGAATCTACTGAACCCACTATGCTGTCAGCATGTGGTCCAGGTTTAGGTCTGCCAAGATAAGTGTTTGATTGCGGTGCATCTGGTATAATCTCATAAAGTAGCCCAGACTGTGCATAAACAAGGTCTAGCTGTTGGGTCCATAAGATGGCTTCTTCCTCTGTAGACACTCCAGAAGTAGCTACTTCCTTAGAAATGTAAGGAAGGAGTGATTTCAGATACCACTCAAGAAGAAATTCTGGAAGTATATTGGCTTTAATGAGCCTCTTCCATCTTCACCACTCCTGAATGTGATCAGATAAGTGAGTGGCCTTATTCTGTCTAAATGTAGACAAAAGATCTGTCTCGGCATCGTATGGAACAAGAAGCTGGAAGTGGTTCAGAAAAATAGTCGCGAGATACCGAAAGTTAAAAAATGTAGTTGTAGGTAACTCAATGTACCATTTAGCCGCAACACCAGTTAAGGTTCTTTGGAAAAGTATCAACCTAACGGAATCCTTGTTCAACGAGTTCGAAGAACACCATAAATGGTAAGTGGTGACATGATCACCAGGGTCTTCACCGATTTTTCCTTCGAATTTTGGAATGTCCGAAGGTAATTTAGTAGGAACTGGTGGCCAAGTCGCGTTATGGCATACTGGATCATTTGTTAACTTGGAAAGGTCTGGCAAGTTCAGAGTTGCCAAAAATGGTAAACGAGGTCTGGAAGATGGCATTTGATAAGCTAGGGTCATAAAGGGGGAACCACCTAGAGTTTGACCCGTAAATTGCTGGTAGGGGTTTCCCCCAGCCACTTGCTGGTAGGGGTTTCCTGCAGCCACTTGCTGGTAGGGGTTTCCCCCAACCATCTGCTGTTGTGTGAAATTGTTGTTAAAATTCCCCCATCCAAATGAAAGTGGGCTGGTACTCTGAACATTTGTCCACTGTGGCTGGGTGTTAGCCCCGCCATATTGTTGATTAAGGATGTTACCCCCTTCTCCAGAAAACAAAGAAAAAGGGGTGTTTCCTACAGGTACATTACCTTGATTCACATTGTAACATACAAAGGCATTAAAACCAGGGGTAATCGTGGTGGACGACACAGTCATGGTACTCATGACGAGCATAGTTACAGAGGAATTTGCCCTACATTTGGTGTGGAAATCCAAGTGCTAGGTATAGGATATGGCTGTTGAGTTGCAGGAGGTGGAACAAGATTCACTATACTACTGGGTCCAAAAGTGAGTGTAGAGGCGGATGCCGCGGTTGTTGAACTTTGCATGCCTACAGTACCGACATTAAAGCTGAAGGACGGAGTCGAAACAAAAGTTGGTTGTGCCGAACTCGGTGTAGCAGTGGGAAGAGGATTTACAGTATTTGTGTTCATACCTATTGTGGGAGTCTGTGGAACTCCCTATTCGCCTCCTGTATTAGTCATAAAATGTTGATGTATATGTAACTTCGCAATGTATTTCACATATATGTTATTATTCCTCTATACGGAAGTGTCGTCATTTTATATTGTAAGTGTCGTAACTTATACTTGATGGGTTATTAGACCACCTTGTTGGGGTCAGCCCTGTATAAGTCATGTGGGTCGAATGGTTATTAGACCACCCTATTGGGTGTTGGCCCAGTCAACATTGTGTTATGTGGTTAAGTTAAGGCCGACCTAGTAAAGGTTATTAGGGAAGTCAAGTCTAGTATAAATAGAGATCGGGAGATGTCTATTTTATTATTCTATTCACTCACTCACACTTGGGAGAGTGGTGCACTTGTGGAGGAGGAGGCTCTGCTGCTAGGAGAAGAATATCTCTTGTATTCTGGTTGTATAATTGCTCTATCTATCCCTGAGGAATTTATTGGGGTTTTTCACCTTTGTTGTTTTCCCCAAGTAAACTCTGTGTCTCTTCTGTGCTTGCATTATTGTGACCATGATTGATATGCTGTAGATTTGTTGTACATGTTGTTCTCTCATTTAAGATCCTAGATCAGATTGAATTAAATTCTGAAAATTTAACATGGTATCAGAGCTAGCCTGAAAGAAGGCATGATATGGCATGTATGACACTTGTTGCACTTACGATGCTAGGGCTTGATATAGCAAAAACCAGTCATCGTAGCACTTTCATGATAAATCCATTTTGGCAAATTTTTCAGATCTGAAACTTTTACAGGTCGGAGATCAGATCCCCATGTACCTTTTGTCCAAAGGAAAACCTCTAATACGTTGGACTTTGTGATTTATGATCTGTACAATATAGGGTTTTTGCCTCTTCCATATCTGAGTCAAAATCAGCTGACCTTGGGAAAAAGGTCATAACTTGGGATAAGAAGCTCCAAATGAAATTTTGTAAAATGTGACAGGTAGTACATAGACTATACTATCTTAGGAAAATGTTTCAGAGGCCGAAGCTGAACCAATGACACAAGGCATGCCGTACAAGTTCACTCTCCTGTATTATCTAATAAACAGGTCACATTGCGACACTTGGCATAACTCTCTCTTAGAGAATCCAATTGAGGTCAGACCTATCGAGATGGAAAGATAATAGGTCAGGATATCTCAAGAAAGCGTTTTAGAGGCCAAAGTTGAACTAGTGGCTCGTGGCACTCCGTACAAGTTCGCTCTCCTATATTATCCCATAAACAGGTCACGTTGCGACACTTGGCATAACTCTCTCTCAGAGAATCCAATTGAGGTCTGACCTGTTGAGATGGAAAGATAATACGTCAGGCTATCTCAGGAAAATTGTTTAGACCCTTTGGATCGAAAGGTTCGGAGTTACACCAGAAACAATCAGGTACATATTTTTGTCAAAACATAATTGTTTTGAGCACCTTCATTCATGGCTTCCGGAATTTAGGGCTTCGGAGAAAGTTGGAATTTTTGTAATCGGAGACCACGACTGGATGCTACTCATCAAAATCGAAATTTAGAGACCAAGATTAGATTTTTTGGTTGGGAAGAAGGCCGGGCTTGAGCAAACCCCAGTTCGGGACTTTGATCGGAAAGATGGAAAATTAGGGCTTTTGCAAAAATTGGAATTTTGGAAATCTGTGACCACGGCTGGAAGCTCCTTAGAAAAATCGAATCTTAGAGCTTTGAATCAAATATTTTGGTTGGGTGAAGCTCCGGGAAACTCAAACCCTAATTCAGGGTCCTCCCTAGTGAATCCGGAAATCTAAAAGGCAATTTCGAGGGGTGAAACTTTGCAGTTTTCAAATTCTGAATATACCAACTTGATCAGCTCATCAAGGTGCATATTTCTATCCTTTTGGAAGTTTGAATTTTTTGGGTTTCTTTGACAAACCCTAATCCATCTCCAGGTCCAGTTCTTGCAAATCAAGTGGATTGGGTTAATCCTAGAAGAAGATGGATTGGTCACCTGCATAAGTGAAGAAGTCCCTGTCTCAGAGGGAGATGAGGCTAAGGCCTTCCATAAGAAGATTACAAGCAATCTTGACAGGTATGGCTTACAGGTATGTTTCATGGTTAAGTTTATCATATGTTTGTCTTCATATCATTACAGTACAATCTTGATCAATTACTAGACTTGTCGTATCACCTTAATAGAAGATATTCATTGATTAAGGTTTTGACACTTATGAATGTACTAATGCATTGTGATGTTATCTGAGGTTTATGTTGTTTGCTAACATAAAAGGTACACCAAGAAAGACAAATCATGTTCTACTTCAAGAACATATGATCATGGTGACATGAAGACAAAGATTCATCCATTGTCATGGATCACATAGAAGATCTACTTTCGAGGTATGTATAACTTCGTCCTACGATGGTTAACCTATGAGACATGCAGGTTACTAGCACAAGTCACTGAAGAGAACCATAAGACATTATGCGGGTATGTTAGACATAACTAGCTAGCATGCTAATCTAGGTATGTTTTTCCTATATCAAGCTAGAATCCTACCTTGTGTTAGGATCTTATACTGTTGTGTTGTTGATAATGATTATTCATGAAGTCATAGGTTTGAATAGTCATGGTTGTATGCATATTATGTTTCTTACCATAATTGATGATATGACTAACCAAAAGAATCATGAAGGTATAGGTTTGATTAATCATGGATTTATGCATTGATGGTTTAACTAATCAGAAGAGGCCTATGATCAAATAAGAATATGCATGAGTAAAAGAAGACTTCCCTGAAACCTTGAATACTAATGTTTATTATCTATGAATGATCATGACTATACATGTTTAAGATTATTGTGTTTTGATAGTACTAAGATTATACTAATAAATGTGTGATTATGTATGAAACCTCAAGGATAACACAATGATGATACTAATAAGCATTCATAGTGATTAAGGATGGATGTAAGTTCAAGGACAGGTCATCCAGGAAGCAAAGATCAAGAGGGAGCACACTCCAGTTGTTCCTGCAAGAAAGCAAAGGAGCACACCTCAGTAGTTTCTGCAAGGATGCAGATATTCAAAGGGAGTTGACCACTTCTCACAATCCACATCAGAATGGAGTTGCAAAGATTCGGAGGGAGTCCACCCAACAACCAAACAAAGATAAGTATTTGAATTGTCATTTCTTACATAATGTTATTCAATGATGTATATGCTTATGTTCCTAGAATTAGGTTGTGTATTATGCATATTAGAATAGTTGCATTGATGAACAGTATACTACTAATATACATGGGTAAGTGGCCTATGGAACTGTACAACATTCCATTGCTACTTATCTAGAATGAAACCTATTTACTGACATGTTAGGAGTTGTGCACACTCTTAACAATGTTGTGGTAGAGATTGGAAGGCATCTAGAAAGTTATGGAATATGGATAAATGTTGTATTGAAGCATTGGGTAAGATAATTGCATGACTGTATGACATATTTCTTTATGTGTAAGAATTTGTTCTGAAAACTATGAGATGTTTTCTAATCATGCAATTTAACTTGTTGTGTAGGAAAGATCATATACCATCACCTACAAAAGAAGGACTACAACATTTGTTCAGCAACAAAGTTATCTATTGAAAATATTGAAGATGTTGAAGTTCCTAGGATCTAGGAATAATGCCATGATCGAAGAGTACTAGTCGATCATGAAGATGTTTGGGATGCAGTGCCAAGACCTGAAGGGGAGTCTGTAGTGACTTCCAAGAGAAGCTACAATATCAAGCATGTTGTAGGTGGTAGCATAGAGACTTTTGCTCCTGTAGCTAGATACACTTCCATTAGATCTGTACTTGCTCTGGCTGCAGTGATGAAGTGGAAGATACACCAGATGGATTTCAAGATAGTCTTCTTGAATGGTGTAGTTAAAGAAGAAGTGTATGTGGAGAAGCCACTTGGTTCAAAGACACATGACAGGGAGTCATATATGTGCAGAAATTGGTATGGTAGACAGCTTTCTATCTAGTTTGGGCTTTACCAAGAGTAAAGCAGATTCCAACCTTTACTACAAGGTTGAGGAAGGCAATCCAGTGATACTTCTTTTGTATGTGGATGACCTGTTTGTTATAGGTGAGGATAGATTGATTTCCGATAGGTAGCGGAAGCTTGCTGCCGAGTTAGAGATGAAGAACTTGGGTATGATGCACTACTTTCTTGGTATGGAGGTGTGGCAGAGTGCAGATGGAATCTTCCTCAAACAAGGGAAGTATGCAGTATAGATCCTGAAGAGGTTCAGGATGATGGATTGTGAGGCTATGGCATCGAACCTGAAGCTTCTATGTGATGCTTCATCTGATCCAGTTGATGTCACGATGTATCATCAGATGATTGGGTCCTCTATGTACCTGACAAACACAAGACCAGATATTTGCTTTGCGGTGAACACATTGTGCCAGTTCTTGACGGATCCAAGAGATGTTCACCTGGTTGCTGTAAAGCATATTCTGAGGTACCTGAAGGGTACGGTTGATTATGGGCTCAAGTATGATGCGAATCAAAAGTTTAACCTGCAGGGTTATGTTGATTCAGATTGGGCTGGCAGTGCTGCAGATAGGAAGAGCACATCTAGATGTTGCTTAAGTATGGGATCAGGTGTGATCTCTTGGTTTAGCAGGAAGCAGTCCTGTGTAGCACTGAGTACAACTGAGGTAGAGTATGTTGCAACCTGTTCAGCTATTTGTGAGGCAATATGGCTTCGGAAGCTACTGTCTAAGTTATTTGATATCCCGTTGGATGCTACTGGTATCTTTTGTGATAACCAAAGTTGTGTGACGCTGTCCAAGAACCCAGTGTTTCATAACAGGTCGAAACACATAGAGTTCAAATATCACTATATCAGGGATATGGTGCAGAGAGGATCTGTGAAGCTCCTGTACATTGCGATGGACGAGCATATTGCAGATGTGCTGACGAAGCCACTAGCCAGGGTGAAGTTTGAGTGCTTTAGGAAGAGGCTTGGTGTTCTTCAGATTGATGACACTTCGAGGAAGAAGTGATGGAGACATTTGCTGAAGCCATTCCAAGCATGTTGGAAGTAGGAGCCTTCACATGGCTATGGATGTAAGCACTGGATGATGAGCATCAGGATGATTTTCTAGTTTCTACTCTGTATGATCAGTTGGATCATTGATATGTATATGTATGCATCATGTTGGATGTTGGATATGATCAATTGGATCATTTGTATGTATTTTGTGTATGTATCATGTTGGGTGCTGGATATGATCAGTTGGATCATTTGTATGTATTTTGTATATGCATCATGTTGGATGCTGGATATGATCAGTTGGATCATTTGTATGTATTTTGTATATGCATCATGTTGGATGCTTGGACCATGTATCTGTATATGTATCAGGTGGATACATTGTATGATCAAGTAGATCATGTATGATTGATATATATCATGTATTTGTATTTGTATCAGGAAGATACATTGTACGATCAGGTGGATCATGTATGATGATATGTATCAAGTAGATACTTGGTATGCATTAGGTAGATGCATTATATGATCAGGATGATCATGGATGACGAGCTTCAGGATGTTGCAGTGATGATGATCAAGATGATCATGTATACATTAGTATGACTTATGGTGAGTATCAGGTTGATACTCTGTGGCCGTGGACAGGTTTTGCAGATAAGCATATAATAGCGCCTTGGGAGGTTTGCAGATTCTATTGCTAGGTTTTTCCGCTGGAATATAATAGCTCCCTGGGAGATTTGGCAAACGCTCTTTCGAGGTTTTGCTTTGGGAGGACATATAATAGCACCCTGGGAGATCTGATAGGTTGAGCTGTGTGCTCGTAATAAGTCCTGGGATGCTCTTGCAAGGTTTTTCCATGACCACATGTAATATCGCCCTGGGAGATCCGATAGGTTGGGATGTGTTCCCGTAATAAGTCCTGGGAAGCTCTTGCAAGGTTTTGTGGTGACCACATATAATAGTGCCCTGGGAGATCCGATAGGTTGAGCTGTGTGCTTGTAATCAGTCCTGGGATTCTCTTTCGAGGTTTTGTGCTAGGGTCACATGTAATAGCTCCCTAGGAGATCCTATAGGTAGAGCTTTGTGCTTGTAATAGCCTGGGATGCTCTTGTAAGGTTTTGTGACGCACGTAATAAGTCCCGAGGATTCCACAGTATGGCCAGTGATGACGAAGACCTGCAAGTGGTGGGCCTACATCCAGTATGAAAAAGGATTGGCTTTGTAGAACTTCCTATGATGAGTAGATTCAGAGATTGATTGAGATAGCAGCAACAGTGACGATGATTATGACTCGATGACGATTCTCCAGTGACGATGATCCAGAGAAGATGACTTGTGCTAGAAGACCTGTGTCGAGAAATACCTTCCTAGTTAAGAGGGAGTGTTGATGTATATGTAACTTCGAAATGTATTTCGCATATATGTTATTATTCCTCTATACGGAAGTGGTTGTATTCCTATAGAGATGTTATTATTCCTCTATATAGAAGTGTCGTCATTTTATATTGTAAGTGTCGTAACTTATACTTGATGGGTTATTAGACCACCTTGTTGGGGTCGGCCCTGTATAAGTCATGTGGGTCGAAGGGTTATTAGACCACCCTAGTGGGGGTCGGCCATGTGGGTCAAAGGGTTATTAGACCACCCTATTGGGTGTCGGCCCAGTCAGCATTGTGTTATGTGGTTAAGTTAAGGCTGATCTAGTAAAGGTTATTAGGCAAGTCAAGTCTAGTATAAATAAAGATCGGGAGATCTCTATTTTATTATTCTATTCACTCACTCACACTTGGGAGAGTGGCGCACTTGTGGAGGAGGAGGCTCTGCTGCTAGGAGAAGACTATCTCTTGTATTCTAGTTGTATCATTGCTCTATCTATCTCTGAGGAAGTTATTGGGGTTTTTCACCTTTATGGTTTTCCCCAAGTAAACTCTATGTCTCTTGTGTGCTTGCATTATTGTGTCCATGATTAATATGCTGTAGATTTTATGTACATGTTGTTCTCTTAGTTAAGATCCTAGATCAGATTGAAGTAAATTCTAAAAATTTAACATAAAATTCCCAGGTGTGAACAAATATGCACTATAATCAGGTTGTTGGAAACCAATGGGTAACAGAAGTGGATTGTTAAGATTAATCAAAGGAGGATTAAACGGAGTACTAAACTCACCAGAAGTGAGATCCTCAATTTCAACTGTATTAAAAGCTTGTTGATCTGGAGTCCCCGATTGTGGTTCCTCAGGAACCTCTATTTCAGGTCTTTGTGTTGCAGGTTGTGGTTCCTCAGGAACCTCTATTTCACCAGTAGTTTCCAAAGGAACACTGGAGTCTACCCTCTATCGTCCAGGTGGTGGTAGTGGTTCCACTCTATGTGGGAGAAGGTTTTGCAACCTTCTAGACCTATGAAGCTGTTGGTCTTCAATGATTATATATAAAAATAAAAACTAAGCAAAAACCTAGTGGCCACTAAGACTAGGCGGAAAATAGCACACCACTAAAAAATCCTAAGTATTCAAACCGGTCAAACAAGATGCCTTCTGGAGAAGAGTTTGGGATGATGAGGGCCCAGAACAGATCAACGAAGGATGAAGAACAGTTACCCAGGGTCCACAATACAATGACTAAGGGTGCAATTGCTGGAATCACCCAACCGCCCTCCCAAAGACCTGCAAGGGATTTCCTCCCACGTCTGTCCTAGGTACAATAACTATAATCCCTTGGTGTCACCTGTGTATGATCCTATAGGTCTGATACTAAGGTTACCATAAGTACGAAATATCCTGGGGGGACAGTCGTTAGCCTAATCAAAATGCGTGGGTAGGGTAACAAAGCCCGAAATCCAGATGGACCCCCGTACACGAATCGACCCTGGTTTATGGTTGAAAGGAAAAGCAAGGGGATATCCTCAACAAATCTGATCTTCCACGACCTCATGCTTAGCTCTGGTTTTAGTATAGTTTCCCAGGAATATTTGATACAAATGGGTTTACCTATATGACAGTCACACTACGATTTTTGAGTAATGAAACAAGCTTCGAGTAGTTTAAGGTGTTTTAAGCTCGAAACTCTAGCCTGTACTAGTTGGTGTTGTGTATCCCTAGAAAGAAAATCATTTCTAATTGATTTTATTACGATTCATTTTAAGGTTACTTTTTACTCAGTAGGGCAGTGCATTGTGTGATGTGGTTGCAACAGAAAGTAAAGTGCATAAAATGAAACAACTTTCAACAACAAAAAGACTTTTTATTTTTCGTTTAATATCCTTTCCAAACTGAAGAGTAAGCAAACCTAAATAAAGATTTCTTTTTTGTTTTCTTTTCAAATTCTGAACAAAGTAAACTATGCTACTCTGTAAAAATTATAAGCCTCACTAATCTAAGCTACCAAACTTATTTTGCTTTTTCTGTTATATATGAACAAAAAAGAACTTGAAAGCGGAAGCAAGTAAGACCTACAAAAGATGTGCAAGTATGGGAAAATGACTCTAAAGTTCACAACAATCAAAATAATGACCCGACAAAGACTTTTCCTACGAGTATTTTTCAATGGAAAAATCCCTTGAACTTGGAAACAAAGTGTGAAGAAAACAAGGAGGAAAGATGCTTAAAACTTGAAAGAATGCTCCAAAGCACCAAAACCTAGCAAGAACACTAAGCCAAGTAGTAGGTAGGCAAGCGAACTGAAGATGACCTTACTAACACAATGACTCAAAGGTGAAGCAAACTAAAGTACTTCAAACTCACTCGATACTGGAAATGAGAGCGAGGTCAAGAAATGTTGGGACTCAAAAAATTTTGGAAGACACCCCAAAGACTCCAAAAAATGGGTCAAACCCTAAAATAAAGGATGAGACACCCAAAGAGCATACAAGTGTTGCAACAAACAGAAAATGCTAAGCACAAAGGTTTGTAGGTTAGCAACACACTACTAGGGTATGGATGAGCAACTGTGTTCACTAAGTAACAAAGCAAAGTCTCCAAAAAGAGTCACAAATGAACCAAACACTTCAAAAGCAAACAAGTGACCAAAAGATGACCTAAAAGACTCAAAAGAGGCTAATGAGACTTCAATGAAGGATTACACACCTCAAAGACCAGTCAAGAAGACCAAAAACAAAGTTAGAAACCCACCCAAGTAGGACAAAAACTCAACCCTACTTCGAACAGAGAGCTATAGGAATGTGCCCTACTATGTAGTAGGAAAACTATCGCATTTGGGGATGTGTGTGCTACTGTGCAAAGGAAAACTAGCACATATTCTCTACAGTATGTACAGTAGAGTAGCGCACAGGTCTTAAAAATTCAAAAACTAACCTTGCAGAGGTGTAAAAAGATCGAGTCAAACAAAGGGAAGTAGGTAGGGGCAACCTACAGGGCTGCTCAGAAGATTAAAAGGGTTAAGAGGTACTGGAAATACAACAAGAAGGGTTTCCTAGAGCAGGAAAAACAACATCCCCAACGGAGTTGCCAGTCTGTTGGCGGGAAATACTACCCTATAGTGAGGAAATAGACAGTATCAACTTAAGGGGGTGACAGGTAAACATACTAATTGCATTACATAAGTGTTTATGAAAGGAAATAGATCAGAGAGCTTGAGGACATACCTTATGAACAAAGTTTGATCCTAGCTTTTGTCCAACCTTACGTTCGATCCTCCACTCGATCTCCCGTCTGATAAACCTGCAATACAAAGACATTTCTCAGCGTATCTTGGCCAATATAATAATGACGGAATTGAAAAGTAATTCAAACATCAAGCATTAACCAACATGATCCAAACAAACACATAGTCCATTAAGCATTTGATTTGGGATGAGAAAGATGTTTCAACCTTTTATTGTCAAAAACATATGAATGATAAAAAGTATACCTGACTTTGCAGCATGGTCATGCAACCTGATCCTAGGCTCCTACTCCTCTTTGAATTCAAAGTTTCTCCAGCATAACCACCTTCAATACAAGCTTCTCATATAAGAAGAGTCTCTCTATGGCTCTCTTGTCTTGTCTAACTAACCCCTCTCTTCAATCCTCCTTGTATTTATAGGACAAGGTAGGCAGTTCAGGTCGAGAGGTGGTTGAAGGGGAAGTTGGGAAAGTTGGGAAACCAACAGCAACTAATCCCCATTCGTCAAATTAATATTTTTTGATCATATTTTAAGATGTGCGCGACTATTTCACAGTGGAGTAGCGCACAGTACGTGACTACAGCATTAAATAGCTAGCGTTTACCATTTTTTGGATGTTGTGCGCTAGTTTACTGAAGTAGATGTAAAATTAGTCACATCAGATCTAATGAACAAGTAAATCAATCACAACAGATGAACATAGAAAATATGGTGTAAAACCGTGTAAAACATGCACTCTGCTCAATATCCCAGTAAGGGTGAATGATTACAATAGAATACAGTAACAATGACTGAGCAATTCGAATTGCGTAAGGAGGTCATTCGAATTAGTGAATGGAGTAGCTTGACTCCAACTAGGATTCCTCATCATCAATTAGTGGTGGTCATCAATGAACAAGAACCAGTCATCCAGGTGTCAATCTGAGTCTAATTGAGTGTAACATGTGTAACTGAAGTGTGTAGCACTGATATAGGGAAGTGGGCTCAGTGGAGGGCACATGGGAGGCTAACTGAAGTCAGAAAAAGTCATCTAGTCAATCTGGAGGTCCAACGGAGTGAAACAGTCATTCGGGAGTGAAACTAGCCTCAAATCAGGGAGAATCGGAGCTAACTGAGTGTAACTGAAGTGCCACTGCAGTGGTAGGTGAAGAAGTGCACCCTTCTCTGGCAGTAGGTGATAAGTGGGTTCCTTCCTGACTAGGAGGGCTAATGAACTGATGTAACAAGTTCCCAGGTGCTAGAATAAGGTGGCTAAGGTGTTGGAGGCATCAACCTAGTGACTGGGATGCATGCAAACCCTAATTGTATGCAAGATCCTGAAAAAGATGATTTTGATATCCGAACACCCCCCCTCAAGCTAGACTATGATGTGCAAAAAATAATGTGGGGCCCTGGTAACTAACACCAAAGGTCACCCCAATACAATAATCCAAAACTAATAACAGTTAATAAACTGAGGAAATGGGGAAAACCTCATGGGAAAAATACCCCCCCTCAAAATAGACTGTAGCACACCAAAAGATTTAATTGCTCCAAAATCAAGTAGATATGTCTGGAGGTATCTTACTCTTGGGAGTAAATGGATCATGCTCCAAAAACATGTGCTTGAATTCTCCATCAGTGGATGCAAGCGAATGTGGAGACTTTAAGAAGTTGCTCTTCATACCGAAAATGGTGAGAACAAATCTGAAAATATAAGGATGATCCTGGAACCTGTGATTCGAACCAAGTGAGGTAGGAATAGCTCCAATCGGATCAAATAGATCTTGAAACTTGAAATTCTTATCAATAGAATTTAAATCAGTTCCAAAAATTGATGAATGGTTTCTTGAGATCTCCTTTGAACCAACAAAGGTGAGATCAAAACCAAAATCAGCAAAAAGTGCATGAGAATTGAACTCAAGCGAATGGTAGTGCTCTTCATCTTCATTAAAAATATGAGAAACTTTGCAAGTGATAGAACATAAGTCTATAGGAGGCATGCAATCAAGGAGGGCGAATGCTTCACCTTCAAAATCAGATTTTACCTCCACAACTTCAAGTAGATCATTATTTTGCATGCTGGAAAACTTATGTGAAGGAGAGGATTCAAGAACCTCTTCAGAATCTAGAGTATGAGCTGGTTTATCTTGCTCAGAATTTGAAATAGAAGACATTGAGAGAGTGAGTTTTGAATCTATAGTTTCTTCTTCATCTTGAACAATTGTTGAGGCCAAGAAATGATTGGAAAGAACACATAAGGAGATCTCCCTGGGCTTGTTCTCCAAAAGGCTAGCATGATCCTCTTCTTCCTGCTTTCCAAATTCTCTGTCAAGTTGGACCCATAGATCACTTGGATTTTCAGCAGTGTTACTGAGGTAGCGCATACAAGGAGACATAGCAAGACACATTGCTTAAAAATCTCTATCACAATCATTGAGCCAATCATTCTCCTCTTCATCGGAATCAAAATCTCTTGTATTACCAATGCACATATCCAAAAGACATTGTCTCTTCAAGAATGCAATCATCTTTTGTTTCCATTCATCATAGTTGAATGGAGTAAGAATATTTTGTGAAGAAGAAGTCTCCATCTTTGCATTAGCGAATGCACATGTAGGAATTAAGAAACCTGCAAATCACACACAAACAAACACTATGTTTTCAGCCTTGCATGCACATGAGCGAATGCACATGAGATTTTGCATGCCACTGCTGAAATATATTGGTGAGCAATTCACTCAATCTTCATGTAGAACACTTGTAGAAAAGAGATCTTGTCCCTGCAATGGCTCTGATACCATGTAAAAATAGTCACAACAGATCTAATGAACAAGTAAATCAATCACAACAGATGAACATAGAAAATATGGTGTAAAACTGTGTAAAACATGCACAGTGCTCAATATCCCAGTAAGGGTGAATGATTACAATAGAATACAGTAACAATGACTGAGCAATTCGAATTGCCTAAGGAGGTCATTCAAATCAGTGAATGGAGTAGCTTGACCCCAACTAGGAGTCCTCATCATCAATCAGTGGTGGTCATCAATGCACAAGAACCAGTCATCCAGGTGTCAATCTAAGTCTAACTGAGTGTAACATGTGTAACTGAAGTGTGTAGCATTGATATATGGAAGTGGGCTCAGTGGAGGGCGCATTGGAGGCTAACTGAAGTCAGAACAAGTCATCTAGTCAATCTAGAGGTCCAACGGAGTGAAACAGTCAGTCGGGAGTGAAAGTAGCCTCAAATCAGGGAGAATCGGAGCTAACTGAGTGTAACTGAAGTGGAACTGGAGTGGTAGGTGAAGAAGTGTGCCCTTCTCTAGTAGTAGGTGAGAAGTGGGTGCCTTCCTGACTAGGAGGGCTAATGAACTGATGTAAGAAGCTCCCAGGTGCTAGAATAAGGTGGCTAAGGTGCTGGAGGCATCAACCTGGTGACTGGGATGCATGCAAAGTGCATGCAAACCCTAGAATTTGCATGCAAACCCTAATTGCATGCAAGATCCTGAAAAAGATGATGTGGATATCCGAACAGTAGAGTACCGCATATCGGGAGGTGTGCACTACTATATAGCTTACAGAGTAGAGCATATGCACTAGTTTAGTGAAGTAGAATAGCACCCATGCCAAAATATGATATTTTTTAGGGTTTTGTCAGCTTGCAGGAAGGTGAGTTAGGTCAAAGTGTCATATGAGGTTATCATGCTCTTCAATCCAAGTTGTCCTTTTGTGTGATTGACAGCTCAAGGTGATCACGGACGGAGAAGTGCAGATTTGAACTATAACAGTATCACAATACCAAGGCATGGATTTATTCACATTACCAAGGGAAACATTCCAAAAGAACCCACATCAAATTAAATATCAAATATATAATCTTTCAATTGAGCCGATGTTCCAAAGTATGTTCAAAATGTGAACTTCAATTCCACACCATAGTCTCTTTCCTGCGAATCGGTCTTGCTTGTTCATGACATTTATGTCCCAAATTCAATGTGCACCAGTTGACTACTTTTGTAGATGTTTTGATTTAGGTTGCACCATGACTCATTCGATACCTCCTAAGTGCTCATTCCACACAAGAACTTGTGCCATCATGTTCACCCTTTCCGTGCCCTATTTCAAAAAAGCTCTAAGTATGTCAAAATCTTGTCTCTTTATGAATATGACTCAACCAATAAAAAGAGTGTGTTGATTTGAGGTACCCTACACACCAATCTAACCAAATCTAGTGTTTTATAAATGATATCCCATTCTTTATGAATGAATCATAAATAAACCCAAAGTAATGTTGGATAAACAATATGTCATGCTCATGATCATCACTGGCATAAAAATGGTACTCAATTAGACTGTGTGACTGAAGAGTGTTATACCTACCATTAATAATTTCCTGAGCATGTATGTACAATACATGTACGAATATAGACACCTAGTTATAGTGATATTACTTACTCTAGGGAGAAAATGTGTAACTCTTGGAAAAGTCTAGCACCAATAAGATTGTGCTCGGATCGAATATCTCTTGAGAATGTTTGAATTCAGAAGCTTTCCACCTAGATCTATGAAAGTGTTTGATGTATTTATAAATATGACTCTTTTCAAACTTCTCCATGAATTCTAAATAAGACTTTAGTCCTCAAGAAAGTTGATTCTCTTTGATCGAGATTGACATCAGTGGACACCCACATAGTCCACTTACTCAAAGACACAGTTTTCTAGATTGGAAATTGTTTTACGAATTTTCAGGTACTGATCTTTTGGGGCTATTTTGAGGCCCTAAATTATGTTTTTTGCCATAGAAATGCCTAGAAGATCGCCAAAGGCATTGTCTAGGATGAAAACATGGAATGCTTATTAGGTAGACCTTTTTGATGGGATACCGAGCACCCCAAACATAGATGGTATGAAAAATATGTGCCCCAGGGAAGTTGATGTATCAACTAACCACATCGGGGCCCACAAAAATTTTGGAATTTCATCTCCTGGGATTAGGGATTTTTATGTTGGTTTTCTCATTTATGCTTTATGTTAAAAAGGCCTTTCTGGCCTCATTGTAACAAATTCTTGAAGATGAGTGTAGTTGAAAAATCTCTTTTTATGAGATAAGCTACCACCATCTAGAGTTAGTTTGTATTGATTAATAGTTTACAATATTTTTCTAGTCCATTCATTAATACAATTTGGGTTTTACTATACTACTGTGTTTTCTACAAAATATTTGCGTGTATTTCTATTTTATATCATTTCGTTCGCCAGATAACTAGATCAGTGGTATTAGAGAAATATACTATTGTTGTTTCTCAGTGCATGTCCCCATCAAGACTTGAATATCGAGAGTTGGGTCTCGAATTAGTTGATCTTGGGGAAAACCACCCTCGTTGGCCCAAGAAGAGTCACATGGTGGGAGAAGAAAAGAGAGATCGTGGAGTAAGGGATCATATTAAGTTGTTGCTAGAGGAATCCCTTATGTGACATAGAAAGGAGATGATGGGTAATTTCGCCCAAATCCTTCGACGAATGTTGACGGCAGTGGACACACCTTCAATGAGCATTATTTTCGAAGGTGCAAATCCCTTCAAGGTAAAAGTTAACTTTGAAATTCCCTTATTTGAAGGCTATATAGATGCAGATGCTTTTGGGAAATGGTTAAATATTATAGAGGTTTACTTCTCTATTCAAAAACCTTGAAATTAAGATTTAATATGCTAAGACAAAAAATATCAACATTACATTCCATTTCATAGTAAGGTGCATCATTTCATACAATCATGAATAGTTGGGGCTGACCTAGTTAGTGTAAAAGACAAGTCGGAGTTGTGTATAAATAGAGGAGGTGTGTTCCTCATTTAACACACATTCACTCACTTATGAGTGACGCATAGGTGAGAGAGAGATCTGCTATGGAGAAGAAGGAACTCATGTTTGGGATTACATATTTTGTATTTGCTGGTCATCTATATTGAGGAAGCTTTGTTGGTTTTTCTACCCCATGAGGGTTTCCCAAGATAAATTGTGTCTCTTGTGTTTATGCTATGCTTGTTGTTCTTTTAATGATCCTGTATATGCTATTGTTGTGAAATGGAATGTAATACTGATATTTTTTGTCTTAGCACATTGAATCTTAACATGGTATCAGAGCTAGCCTGAAGGAAGGTATTGTATGGCACTTACGACACTTGCTTCACTTGCGACAATTTGAAGGTTAGGGTTTTACATAGCAAAAACCAGTCATCGTGGAACTTTCGCTGTAAATCCATTTGGGTACAAGTTAGGGTTTTGGCCTCTTCCAGATCTCATTCATAAATAGGTGACCTTGGAAAAAATATCACAACTTGGGCTAGGAAGCTCCAACTGAAATTTTGTAAAAAGTGACAGGTAGATCACGGACTGTAGTTTATCAGGTAAGTTTTTTAGAGGCCGAAGTTGAAACAGTGACACGTGGCATGCCGTACAAGTTCGCTCTCCTATTTTATCCCATAAACAGGTCATGTTGCAACACTTAGCATAAGTCTCTCTCAGAGAATCCAATTGAGGTCAGACCTGTGGGGTTGGAAAGATGACACGTCAGGATACCACAGGCTGAAGTTTTAGACCTCGTGGATTTGTAATTTCATAGATGCACCAGAAACAATGAGATGCATATTTGTGTCAAAACATAATTGATTTCTGAGCACCTTCATTCTTGGATCATCACTACTGTGGAAAATTAGGGTTTCAGAGAAAGTTGGAATTCTTGGAATATGATTCCATGGCTAGATGCTCCTCATAAAAATCAAAATTTAGAGACCAAGATCGAATTTTTTGGTTAGGTAGAAGGTCGGGCTTGATCAAACCCTAGTTCAGAAATTTGATCGGAAAGATAGAAAATTAAGGCTTCTGCAAAAGTTGGAATTTTTTATGTCTGTGACCACGGCTAGAGGCTCCTCAGAAAAATTGAAGCTTAGAGCTTTGGATCGAACCTTTTGGTTGGGAAGAAGGGTGGGATTTATCAAACCCTAGTTCGGGGTCTTGTCCAGTGAATCCGGAAGTTTCAAAGGCAATTTTTAGGGGTTGAATTTTGTAGTTTTCAAAATTGAAGTATACCAGCTTGATCAACTCAACAAGCCACATCTTTCCATCTATTCAGAAGCTCAAAATTCAAAGTTTGAATTTTTAGGGTTTCTCTGACAAACCCTAATCCAGCTCCAGTTCCAGTTTTAGGGGGAGATGAGGCTAAGGCCTTACATAAGAAGTCTATGAGAAATCTCGACAGGTATGACTTGAGGAGATACATGTATGTATTGAAATCTGTTCATAATTAAGTTTATGATATGTTTGTCTTCATATTATTGAGGTTAGTACAATCTTGATTAATCTTAGAATTATCTTATCACCCTGGTAAAAGTATGAATGCATGTGAAAAGACATTCATTGATTAGGGTTATATGATTGTACTAATGCACCTGTGGTGTTGTATGAGGATGATGTTGTTTGCTAACAAGATACAAGTACATCAAGAAAGACAAATCAAGTTATATGACCATGATGACATGAAGACAAAGACTCATCCATAGTATTTGACCACACAGAAGCTTTACTTATGAGGTATGTATGACTTTGTTCTACTATGCTTTGGTAATTTTTTAGAATTTACTTCAATTTGATCTAGGATCTTAACTGAGAGAACAACATGTACAACATATCTATAGCATATCAATCATGGACACAATAATGCAAGCACATAAGAGACACATAGTTTACTTGGGGAAAACCATAAAGGTGAAAAAACCCAATAACTTCCTCAGAGATAGATAGAGCAATGATACAACCCAAGCATAAGAGATAGACATCTCCTAGCAGCATATTCTCCTCCTCCACAAGTGTGCCACTCTCTCGAGAGTGTGAGAGAGAATAGAATGATAAAATAGAGTGCCTCTCGCACTCTATTTATACTTGACTTGACTTTCCTAATAACCTTTACTAGGTCGGCCTTAACTTAACCACATAACATAATGTTGACTGGGCTGACACCCAATAGGGTGGTCTGATAACCCTTTGACCCACATGGCCGACCCCCAATAGGGTGGTCTAATAACCCTTCGACCCACATGACTTATATAGGTCCGGCCCCAAAAAGGTGGTCTAATAACCCATCAAGTATAAGTTATGACACTTACAATATAAATGACGACACTTCCGTATAGAGGAATAATAACATCTCTATAGGAATACAAACACTTTCGTATAGAGGAATAATACCATCTCTATAGGAGTATAATATACATATATGAAATACGTTCTGAAGTTACATATACATCAACACTCCCTCTTAACTAGGAAGGTATTTCTCGACACAGGTATTCTAGCACAAGTCTTCTTCTCTGGATCATCGTCACTAGATGATCGTCATCGAGACATCGTCATCGTCACTGCTGTTGTTATCTCAATCAATCTCTGAATCTACTCGTCATAGGAAGTTCTACAGAGCCAGTCCTTTTTCATACTGGATGTAGGCCCACCACCTGTAGGTCTTCATCATCAGTGGCCATGCTGTGGAACCTAGGACCGATTACGTGCGTCAACAAAACCTAGTGCAAACTATAGGTTCTTTTACATGTTGACCTTCACAAAACCTACTCAAAGCATCCCAGGATGTTATGAGCACACCGCTCTACCTATCTGGATTTTAAAGGACCTTTTCTATGTGAACTTTCGCAAAACCTACTCAAAGTATCTCAAGATGTTACAAGCACACCACTCTACTTGTCTGGATCTTGATAGAGCATCCCAGGATGTTACGAGCACACCTCTCTACCTGTCTGGATTTTAAAGGATCTTTTCTATGCGAAACTATAGCAAAACCTACTCAAAGCATCCTAGGATGTTACGAGCACACCGCTCTACCTGTCTGGATCTCGATAGAGCAACCCAAGATGTTACGAGCACACCGCTCTACCTGTCTGGTTTTTAAAGGGCCTTTTCTATGCTACATGTAGCAAAACCTACTCAGATCATCCCGGGATGTTATGAGCACACCGCTCTACCCGTCCAGATCTCGATAGAGCAACCCAGGCTGTTACAAGCACACCGCTCTACCTGTCTGGTTTTTAAAGGATCTTTTCTATGCTACCTACACAACCTGTCCATGGCCATAGAGTATCAAACCAATACTTAGCATACATCATCCTGATGTACATCATCACATGATCAACCTGATCATCATCATCGCATCAACCTGATGCATATCATCTGGAGCAACATCCTGAAACTCGTCATCTGTGATCATCTTGATCAAACTCATAGCATCAACTTGATGCATATCATCTGGAGAAACATCCTGAAGCTCGTCATCTGTGATCATCCTGATCAACATCATAGCATCAACCTGATGCATACCAAGTATCTACCTAATACATGTCAACATACATGATCTACCTGATCATACAAGTATCCACCTGATACATATGCAAATACATGATCCACTTGATCATACAATGTATCTACCTAATACATATCAACATACATGATCAACCTGATCATACAAGTATCCACCTGATACATATCATCATACATGATCAACCTGATCATACAAGTATCCACCTAATACATATACATATACAAATACATGATCCAACTGATCATATTTCGCATCCAACATGATGCATATACATATACATGATCCAACTAATCAAAGCATCCAACTGATGTATATACAAAGCAGTAACTGGAGCATTGTCCTGATGCTCATCATCCAACGCTTACATCCACATCCATGGGAAGGATCCTCTTCTCACCATGCTTGGAATGGCTCCAGTAGATGTGTCCATCACTTCTCCCTCGAAGTGTTGTCGATCTGAAGAACACCAAGCCTCTCTCTGAAGTACTCGAACTTCACTCTAGCTAGTGGTTTCGTCAGTACATCTGCTACTTGCTCATCCGTTGCAACATATAGGAGCTTTACTGCTCCTCTTTGCACCATATCCCTGATATAGTGATATTTGATCTCAATTTGCTTCGACCTGTCGTGGAACACCAGGTTCCGAGACAGCTTCACACTCCTTGGATCTGTCAGGAACTAGCTTAATATGTTCACCGCAAAGCAAATATCTAGTCTCATGTTCTTCAGGTACATCAAGGACCCAATCATCTGATGATACACTATGACATCAACCGG
The DNA here is from genome assembly GCA_027924585.1 of Larix kaempferi. Lineage (NCBI taxonomy): Eukaryota > Viridiplantae > Streptophyta > Pinopsida > Pinales > Pinaceae > Larix > Larix kaempferi. The sequence goes on from BSBM01000518.1 coordinate 2,471,854, forward strand.
ATAAGATGAAGCATCACAAAGAAGCTTTAGGTTCGATTCCATAGGTGTGTCCATGGCCTTACAGTCCATCATCCCGAACCTCTTCAGGATCTCTACTGCATACTTCCCTTGTCCAAGGAATATTCCATCTGCGCTCTACCACACCTCCATACCTAGAAAATAGTGCATCATCCACAAGTTCTTCATCTCGAACTCGACAGCAACCTTCCGCTGCATGTCGACAATCAATCTATCTTTACCTATAATAAACAGGTCATCCATATACAAAAGTAGTATCACTGGATTGCCTTCCTCAACCTTGTAGGAAAGGTTGGAATCCACTTTACTCTTGGTAAATCCCAAACTGGATAGAAAGCTATCTATCCTACCATACCAATTTCTGCACGTATATGACTCCCTGTCATGTGTCTCAGAACCAAGTGGCTACTCCACATACACTTCTTCTTCAACTACACCATTCAAGAAAGCTATCTTGAAATCCATCTGGTGTATCTTCCATTTCATCACTGCAACCAAAGCAAGTACAGATCTAATGGAAGTGTATCTGGAGAAAAATTCTCTATGCTACCACCTGCAGCATGTTTGATCTTGTATATCCTCTTGGAAGTCACTACAGACTCCCCTTCAGGTCTTGGGACTGCATCCCAAACATCTTCATGATCGACTGGTACTCCTCGATCATGGCATTCTTCCCAGATCCTGGGAACTTCAATATCTTCAATATTTTCAATAGATAACTTTGTTGCTGAACAAATGTTGTAGTCCTTCTTTTGCAGGTGATGGTATATGATATTTCCTACACAACAAGTTAAATTGCATGATTAGAAAACATCTCATAGTTTTCAGAACAAATTCTTACACATAAAGAAATATGTCATACAATCATGCAATTATCTTAGCCAATGCTTCACTACAACATTTATCCATCACCCATAACTTTATAGATGCCTTCCAATCTCTACCAGAACATTGTTAAGAGTGTGCACAACTCCCAACATGTCAGCAAAGAGGTTTCATTCTATATAAGTAGCAATGGAATGTTGTACCATGCCATAGGCCACTTACCCATGTATATTATTAGTATACTGTTCATCAATGCAACTATGCATAATACACAACCTGATTCTAGGAACATGAGTATATACATTGTTGAACAGTATTATTTAAACAATAAAATATGCAAGGAATGATAATTCAAATACTTATCTTTATTTGTTTGTTGGGTTGACTCCCTCTCAATCTTTGCATCTTTTCTGCAACTCCATTCTGATGTGGATTGTGAGAAGTGGTCAACTCCCTCTGAATATCTGCATCCTTGCATAAATTACTGAAGTGTGCTCCTTCTTGATCTTTGCTTCCTTGCAAGAAACAACTGGAGTGTGGTCCCTCTTGATCTTTGCTTCCTTGCAGGAACAACTGGAGTGTGCTCCCTCTTGATCTTTGCTTCTTGGATCACCTGTCCTTGAACTTATATCAACCACTATGCATGCTTATTAGTATCATCATTGTGTTATCCTTGAGATCTCATACATAATCACACATTCATTAGTATAATATTAATACTATCAAAACACAATAATCTTAAACATGTATAGTCATGATCATTTCAAACACAGATAATAAACATTAGTATTCAACGTTTCAGGGAAGTCTTCTTTTTACTCATGCATATTCTTATTTGATCATAGGACTCTTCTGGTTAGTTAAATCATCAATCAAGATAAGAGACATAAAATGCATACACCCTTGATTACTTACATTTCTAACTTTATGAATAAACATAACCAATCATACCAAGTATACTTATATAAGGGATCCTAACACAAGGTAGGATTCTGACTTGATATAGGAAAAACATACCTAGATTGGTATGTTGGCTAGTTATGTCTAACATACCCACATGATGTCTTCTTGTTCTCTTCAATGACTTGTGCTAGTAACCTGCATATCTCATAGGTTAACCATTATAGAACCAAGTTATACATACCTCGCAAATAGATCTTCTAAGTGATTCATGACAATGGATTAATCTTTGTCCTCATGTCATCATGATCATATGTTCTTGAACTAGAACATGATTTGTCTTTCTTGGTGTACCTTTCATGTTAGCGGACAACATAAACCTCATACAACACCATAATGCATTAGTACAATCATAAGTGTCAATACCCTAATCAATGAATATCTTCTATCATGCATTCATAATTTTATTAAGGTGATACGACAAGTCTAAATTTAATCAATATTGTACTAACCGTAATAACATGAAGACAAACATACCATAAAATTAATCATAAAAAAATCTAGAAACATACTTGGATGAGTCATACCTGTCGAGATTGCTTGTAATCTTCATATGTAAGGCCTTAGCCTCATCTCCCTCTGAAATAGGAACTTCTTCACTTATGTAGGTGACCAATCCATTCTCTTCTAGGATTAACCCAATCCACTTGATTTGCAGGAACTGGATCTGGAGCTGGATTAGGGTTTGTCAGAGAAACCCTAAAAATTCAAACTTTGAATTTCAAACTTCCGAAAGGATAGAAATATGCACCTTGATGAGTTGAACAAGCTGGTATACTCATAATTTGAAAACTGCAAAGTTTCACCCCTCAAATTTTCCTTTGAAACTTCTAGATTCACTGGACATGACCCCAAACTAGGGTTTGATAAATCCCACCCTTCTTCCCAATCAAAAGGTTTGATCCAAATCTCTAAGCTTCTATTTTTCGAAGGAGCTTCTAGCCGTGGTCACAGATTTAAAAAATTTCCATTTTTGCATAAGCCCTAATTTTCCACTTTTCCGATCAAAGTCCCAAACTAGGGTCTGATCAAGCCCGGCCTTCTGCGCAACCAAAAATTCTGATCTTGGTCTCTAAATTTCGATTTTGATGAGTAGCATTCAGCCGTAGTCTCCAATTACCAAAATTCCAACTTTCTCTGAAACCCTAAATTCCGGAAGCCATGAATGAAGGTGTTCAAAAATAATTATGTTTTGACATAAACATGTACCTGATTGTTTCTGGTGTAACTCTGAACTTTTCGATCCACAGGGTCTAAAAATGTTTCATGTGCTATCCCAACCTGTCATCTTTCCAAACCCATAGGTATGATCTCAAATGGATTCTCTAAGATAGAGTTATGCCAAGTTTCGCAACGTGACCTGTTTATGGGATAAAAAAGGCGAGCAAACTTGTACAGCATGCCACGTGTCACTGGTTCAGTTTCGGCCTATGAAAAAGTTACCTGAGAAATTACAATCTGTGCGCTACCTGTCACATTTTATGAAATTTCATTTGGAGCTTCCTAGCCCAAGTTATGACCTTTTTTCTAAGGTCTCCTGATTATGACTGAGATCTGGAAGAGGCAGAAACCCTATATTGTACAGATCATAAATCACAAAGTACAACAAATTAGAGGTTGTCCTTTGGACACAAGGTACACGGGGATCTTAGCTTCTACCTGTACGATTTTCAGTCCCTGAAACCTCGCCAAACTTTATCTATAGTGAAAGTTCTACGATGACTGGTTTTGATATATCAAGCCCTAGCTTCGCAATTGCAACAAGTGTCATACATGCCATACCATGCCTTCTTTCAGGCTAGCTCTAATACCATGTTAATTTTTCAGAATTTACTTCAATCTGATTTAGGATATTAACTGAGAGAACAACATGTACAACATATCTACAGCATATCAATCATGGACACAATAATGCAAGCACATAAGAGACACAGAGTTTACTTGGGGAAAACCGTAAAGGTGAAAAACCCCAATAACTTCCTCAGATATAGATAGAGCAATGATACAACCCAAGTATAAGAGATAGACATCTCCTAGAAGCAGCTTATCCTCCTACACAAGTGCGCCACTCTCCCGAGAGTGTGAGAGAGAATAGAATGATAAAATAGAGTGCCTCCCGCACTCTATTTATACTTGACTTGACTTGCCTAATAACCTTTGCTAGGTCGGCCTTAACTTAACCACATAACATAATGCTGACTAGGCCGACACCCAATACGGTGGTCTAATAACCCTTTGACCCACATGGCCGACCCCCAATAGGGTGGTCTAATAACCCTTCGACCCACATGACTTATACAGGGCCGACCCCAACAAGGTGGTCTAATAACCCATCAAGTATAAGTTACGACACTTACAATATAAATGATGACACTTCCGTATAGAGGAATAATAACATCTCTATAGGAATACAAACACTTCCATATAGAGGAATAATACAATCTCTATAGGAGTACAATATACATATATGAAATACATTCTGAAGTTACATATACATCAACAGGCTTAACTTATGAGATATGCAAATTCTGGCACAAGGTCTCTAAATCATTGAAGAGAACAAAGAAGATAGTGTTTGGGTATGTTAGACATAACTAAGCATGTATACTAATCCAAGTATGTTTTCCTATGTCAAAGTTAGAATCCTAATTTGTGTTTAGATGAGTATACCTATGTATGAAATGATCATGACCATACATACTTAATATTATTTAGGATCATAATGTTTTGATAGTATTAAGACTATACTAATGAATATATGATTATGTATGAGATCATGATGATGACACTAGTGCACACTTAAGCATGCATAGTGGTCCAGAATGAATAGAAGTTCAAATACGTATAGAGATCAAGCGGGAGGCAACCACACAAACATAAAAGATAAGTATTTGAGTTGTTATTTGAATCTCTGAAATAGTAAATGATATTGCTTGTAATAGTTGTATGCATATTTGTATTCCTAGAATATATCATGCATAGTGTAAGCATTCATATAGCATTGAACAGTATACTACCAATATGCATATGATGGGTAAGTTGGACAAACATTCGATTGTTGCTTGTCTAAGATGAAACCTCTTTGCTGACATGCTGAGGGTTGTGCACGCTCTCGATAGCATGTTCTGGTAGAGATGGAAGGCATCTAGATAACCACTGTATGCATACAGGATATGGAAAAGTGTTGTTCCAAAGTATTAGTCAAGATAGTTGCATAACCATGTGAATCATATTTGTATGCATAATAGGTTATCATGTCAACATGATTTGATGATTATGAAGTATTACTAATCATGTAATTAACTTTGATTTGTAGGAAAGATCATGAATAATGATGAACACCGAACAAGTGATGGATGTTCAACAAGAATATTTACAAATCAAACATACTATAGAGGGCTCATGGCTAGAAGATTCTCTTAGAAAAAGGAAGAGGATCATGACAAGATGTTTGCTCCAAGTGGCTATATAAGACCATTATCTTAATGGTGTAATTGAAGAAGAAGTGTGAATCGAGAAAACTCCCAGGATTCAATTGAAGAAATATCTGTACGGGCACCCAGGATTGATAGTCGTTTGATGAGCTTAATGATCACCATGGGTGATGTGGATTTCAACCTTCGCTACAAGGTTGAAGATGGTATCTATATATAGATGACATTCTTCTCTTAGATGGATGTAAGAAGGAACTCACCATAGAGTTCGAATGATCTTGAGCTCATATCAGTAGACCCATCTGACGAGAGATGGCACTGATATATATGCAGAAGATCACTCAATGCAGAGTGTAAATGATGTTCAGTCACAAAAGAAGAAGCTAGCTACAGAATTTGAGATGAAAGATCTCACATTGATGCATTACTTCCTAGGTATGGAAGTATGGCAAGGCTTAGAAGGAATCTTTCTCAACCAGGGAAAGGATGTTGTGGAAATCTTGAGAAGATTTTATATGTTGGAATGTAAAGCCATGGCCACTCCCATGGATTCCAACTTGAAGCTGTTAGCTGATGAATCATCAGAGTTAGTGGATGTGAATCTATACAGACAGACTATTGGGTCATTGATGTATCTGACGAATACCAGGACAGATATATGATTTGCTGTGGACTCCTTGAGTAAGTATCTAGTGGAACCTAGGTGATGAGGTACCTAAAGGGTACGATAGAATTTGGTCTATGTTATCTTGGAGATCATGACTTTAGATTGTATGGCTACAAAGATGCTGATTGGGCAGAAAGTGTCTCAGACAGGAAGAGTACATACGGTGGATTTTATTGTCTAGGATCTGCCATGATCTTGTGGTTTAGCATGAAGTAGTCTAGTGTGGCTCTCAGCACAGATGAAGCGGAATATATAGCTACTTGCTCTTCTAGTCATGAAGTGGTATGGATTTGAAAGCTATTATTAGGATTGCTTGACTTAGAGATGGACCCCACTGTGATCTTGTGTGAAAACCAGAGTTCTATCCAGATGATAGAGAATCCAGTGCTCCATGATAATTCAAAGCACATAGAGATCCGATATTTCTATATACGGGATATGGTGCAGAAAGGAGCTATCAAGCTCAAGTATGTGAGAACTGAAGAACAAGTTGCTGATGTGTTTACCAAACCTATGTCTCAAGTAAAGTTTGAGTATCTCCGAGACAAACTTGGTGTTGTTCAGAAGGACCCTCCTCGAAAGGGGGAGTGATATAGTCGATGATGATATTTTGATACTAGTATCGATGATGAGATTACCTATATTGACGATAAGGTCAATAATGTGGATATTGTATTGATGAGGATACTGTATCGTTGATGTGGATACTGTATTGATGCGGATATTGTATCGTTGATGTGGTTACTTGTATTGATGATGAGGTTACCTGTTCTGACAATGATATCAACGATAAGGTTGAGAAGTGGTCCCTAATGGACGAGAGGGATTGTATCATCCCCGAACTTCAGTCCCTGAATTGATTCGTAGACATATGTATCCGAGAAGTGGTCCCTAGTGGACATGATAGGAATGCATCGTCCCTAAACGTTTGGTTCAAAATATACATGACAGGATTGCATCATCCCGGAAGCACTAGTTCAAAATGTATGTGATGGGGATTGCATCATCCCGGAACCACTAGTTCAAAATGTACGTGATGGGGATTGCATCATCCCGGAACCCTTGGCTCAAAATGTATGCGATGGTGATTGCATCATCCCGAAACCACTAGTTCAAAACGTACGTGATGGGAATTTCCTCATCCTAAAACCACTAATTAAAAATGTGGGTGATGGGAATTGCATCATCGCGGAACCACTAGTTCAAAATGTACGTTATGGGGATTGCATCATCCCAGAACCACTAGTTCAAAATGTACGTGATGGAGATTGCATCATCCTGGAACCACTAGTTGAAAATGTACGTGATGGGGATTGCATCATCCCGAAACCACTAGTTCAAAATGTACGTGATGGGGATTGCATCATCCCAGAACCCTTGGTTCAAAATGTACGTGATGGGGATTGCATCATCCCGGAACCCTTGGTTCAAAATGTACGTGGTAGGATTTTATCATCCTTGGACTTATGTCCTAAAGTGAGAGGGATTGATCATCCCGTAATTGGATCATGTGTATTGCAGGGTATGCTGCTATGATACTATTGATCATGATGATCTAGATGATGATGCTACTGATCGTGATGGTCTAGATGACGATGTTGTTGATCGTGATGATCTAGATGACGATGTTGCTGATCGTGATGGTCTAGATGATGATGTTGTCGATCGTGTTAATCTAGATGATGATGTTGTCGATCGTGATGATCTAGATGACGATGTTGTTGATCGTGATGATCTAGATGACGATGTTGTTGATCGTGATGGTCTAGATGACGATGTTGTTGATCGTGATGATCTAGATGACAATGTTGTTGATCGTGTTGATCTAGATGATGATTTTTTTTATCGTGATGGTATAGATGACGATGTTGTTCATCATAATGATCTAGATGATGATGATGTTGATCGAGTGATCCATATGATGATGTTACTGTAGCTATTCGAGTGCTACAGAAGATGAAGACTCAGTACTGAAGATGCTGATGTTCCCGTAATTGTTTGAATTACTGATGATGTATAAAGAAAGCTTCCAATGATTGATAGATGTATCATGTATCATGTAGTTGATGACTCCTTTCTGGTGTAGATGTTGTTATAATATCCTTCTCATTAAGGGGAAGTGTTGAAATATTGTAACTTCTAAGAATATTATATTTGTGCTTTATTATTCCGGAGATGTTTTATTCCTCCGTGGAGAATGTGGTAACTTGGGTTATTAGACTTCCCTAGTGGGGGTCGGCCCTATATGTATCATTTTTGTTAAAGGGTTATTAGACCACCCTAGAGGGGTCAATCCAGTTAGTATTATGTAAAGTAGTTAAGTTGGGGCTGACCTAGTTAGTGTAAAAGACAAGTCAGAGTTGTGTATAAATAGAGGAGGTGTGTTCCTCATTTAACACACATTCACTCACTTGTGAGTGGCGCATAGGTGAGAGAGAGATCTGCTATGGAGGAGAAGGAGCTCATGTTTGGGATTACATATTTTGTATTTGCTGGTCATCTATATTGAGGAAGCTTTGCTAGGTTTTCTACCCCATGAGGGTTTCCCAGGATATATTGTGTCTTTTGTGTTTATGCTATGCTTGTTGTTCTTTCAGTTATCCTGTATATGCTATTGTTGTGAAATGGAATGTAACACTGATATTTTCTTTCTTAGGATATTGAATCTTAACAAGTTTCTTTAGCAATATTGATCTGAAGTCGAGCTACCACTAGGTTTCAATTGAACAAACCGATGTATCGAATATAACCTTCATGTATAAAGAGGGCATCTTTGAATGGTTGGTCATGCCTTTTGGCTTGACTAATGCTCCAACGATGTTGATGAAGATGATGGATGATATCTTGTGGTCGTATATCTGGATAAAATATTCATCTCTAGAAGAACCTAGGAAGAACATCAATCTGCAACACATTCGACATGCCCTAAGCATCCTGCAGCAACACAAGATTTATGCCAACCTAAAGAAATGTTCATTTGGTATGCAAATAATTCAGTATTTTGGATATATCGTGGATGAACATTGGGTGCATGTGGACCCAATAAAGATCCAAGTCATTCGTGATTGGCCATCCCCGACAACCCTGACAAAGCTCCATAGCTGCTTGGGCCTTGCCAACTTCTATCGTAGATTTGTATTGGGGTTCTCTCATAGCACTTGGACCTTAAGCCAAGTGACCAAGGGAAGATCTAAACCCAAGTTAACCTGGTTGGGGTCGCAACAGAAAGAATTCAAGGATCTGAAACACCACCTTTGCTCATTGTCAATCCTCACTCTTCCAAGCCTACAACAACCATTCAAGATTGAGGCAGATTCCTTGAACTATGTTATCAATGCAGTCCTCACTCAGCAGGGACATCCAATGTCCTATCGTAGTGAGACGCCATTTGATATTGTTCATAAATACCCCACCTATGACAAGAAGATGTACATGATTGTGTAGGCATGCCAACAGTAGAAGAATTACATTCTCGAAAAGGAAATGATCATCCACATTGATCAAAGGCCCATGCAATTCATGCAAACACAAGGAAAGTTACAGAATGGATGCCATTAGAAGTGCTCCACGTACTTGCAACAATTTCATTTGAAAAATAAGTATAAGAAAGGTAGCATGAATCGTGTTGCAGACTACCTCAACCGACCCTTGATTGTGGCACTGAATGTGGTCCTCAACTCCCGTGGTCATGAGAACTCAGGTGGCCCCAATTATACAATAGTTACCCTAACTTCACTACTACATACCAGACAAGACACTGGGAATTGGTAAACAAGTTTCAGACTTCATAACATTTTATCCATAACTAGCACGTATCCTATTTCATTAGTAATAATGCCAAAAGATGCTTTCTTTGTAAAAATATCATTTTTTTGACTAGTTAAAATTCTCCACATGGTTGAGGAAATAAAATTTTTTATTGTGAAGACAGTGAGTGAGTCAACTAATTGCAAAAGTATGTGGCTATAAAATTTTTAATGGGGACCATTTCCCAGCAAATCAAGACATTTCTCAGCAAAAAGAAGGGTTAACACAGGTTCAACATGAGTTAGGAAGCTACGAAGGTGGGATTAAGAGGCTTGAAACTCTAAATCACATTCAATAACCAACGTATTCCATGAGTGAAACCTGCAAGTAAAATAGTTTTTAATTTCTATGTATTTAAAAAAATGGCGGCACAATTATGTGATAGGAGTGGTGGAGCATCCATTCCCGAGCATGATCTGACTAGTAATAAACTAAGAAACGCATCCTAAATTGAAATTGGTTAAGCATTCATACCTAATCACCCATTTTATATGCAACGAAAAAATAATTCAGGGAAGAAATTAAACCGATAATGATTTTCAAAAATCAAAGTGTTTAAATTAGCGATCTGGCGAGAAACTTAAAAAAAAAATCAGGGAAGAAATAATATTGAGAATTTTTTTTGGCGGTGATATTTGGCATGGTGATAAAAGAACGAAAACATGCCACTGTATTCATCCTTACCTTTGGCCATTAAGACGACTCACAACAAAGACAATTCTTGTCACCTACCCAAATTTTGAGAATATTTATTTTTATTGCAAAATACATTATGTTAAATTTTAATTACAAAGTTTTGTAATTATGACCAAGTTTGGTCAAGGATGATTGTAATTGCTGATTATTATTATTTAATAAATTAAAATAGGAGACAAACACCCAAGGGAACTGTTAAATGAGTGTTCACTGACCCACTAGGAGGAATGGAAGCTTTTAGAAGGCATGGGACAAATGGCAACATTTGCACTCCACCACTAGCTGTGTTATGGGACAACTACACCTAAATTTGTGGCATTATCCCCTAGGTGGGTGGAAGAGGACAGTCATCTCATTAATGACCAGTTAACCACTAAAAGGCCTAGGCAGCCTAGAGAAGGCAATTTGAATTGAGCAGGAAGCTCCTAGAATATTTTCTGTAGAAATATTTCCTCAAGTGTATCAGGTGATCATTGAGAAATTCAAATAGGGAGGCTATGTGAGAGTGCAATTGTGAGTCTGCTAATTATTCTAAAAAAGGAAACCAAATGTGCTGGTGCAGGTCTCTTGACTGCTAGGTTTGTATGACTGATAATCTACATTGCTACTGAAATTTGAAGCACCTAAAGCTTCTACAGCCTCTTCTTCCTAGTGGTTCAGTGAATAGGTTCGAGAGTCCTAAGGCAAGTAACTTGGCTTCCTTCTGGAATAGGTTGGGTGGAACAGGCTCCTTGGGTGGTTTGTTTCTCCTATGAATTATCAGGTTCTACAGTTCTGTGTTATTTTCAGTCAATTAAATTCTGCAATTATCAGTAAGTAGTACAATTGAAAGAATACAGAAGAAGTGTCTTATTTATTGACCTAAGTGTGTTTTTTTTCTGAATAAGAATGATATACTAGATGAAATGATTGAATTCGATAATCTTCTCTATATTTTTCCCCATGTTATTCTTGCATCGTACTCCAGTATAGAGAAGTAAAATTAATAGGAGATGAATTATAGGCAGAATGCCATTTTGAATGATTAGATAAACACTGAAGTATTTTTCTTTCAAATTTTGTCATTTCAATTACATGTCAAAAACTCAGGAAAATAGTGCAGCATAGTATAAACAACAGTATAGCATTTCCTCTATTTCATAACAAAAGAAAAACACTTTTATTTCTACATAGAATCTACATTTTCCAATTTCATTCTATTTATTTCGAAATATGCATTCCAATAATATATATCTATGGTTTCATGCATCTAGAAATATAGCAACTGTATCTATTTTCTCTTTACATAATGTTACTTACAAATGATAAGTAAACACTTATTAATTTCACCACTATTTATCACAGTTTGATTTATTATAGATACCTTCACTATAAAAATCAAAGCCCTAAGATAACAAAGACCATAGTTTCTAAACATTTACTTAGTATACAGTTCATAAAACTTCATGGCAAGCCATTCATGGAAAACACTTTTATTATCTCTGAGATCATAGCAGACTTGTTTTCTAAACCCTAAACCATAACATTACCATTTTTTTTATTCATATCAAGTTTACCAACAAAACACTTTTATCACTTAGCCGAAAGCACGATCTTTAGTATCGATGTCTAAACTTATAGTTTACAACCCATTCAAGAAACATACACAATGTCGAAACGTTACAAGCACAAGTGAAGGCCCAGATCTTGGGTCTTTACCCAGTACATTCAAAATTGCCAATGAAACCTACAGGTAGGGTTTCATTCGTTGAAACAAAATTGAACTCTGTGGCGTTAGCCTTTTCAAAACAAAACCACTTATCAAACTGTATTCATTATAGGAAACTTTTCAACTATTTTAAGTTTGGTTAAAATACCAGTTTAATTCCATTTTTCAACTTAAACATAAACATAAGCATTTCAGCTAAGAACTTCTGTTTTCACAGAAACGAGACAGTCGAATTGCTTTAAACATTCAGAAAAACACTACACGTTACACATAACATCGACGAAGCAAATTTAAAACGTTACACAAAAAATTTCTTGAGTTTAATACTTTGTTCAATTCATTTACGACGAGGGTCAATCCTCTGTACACTTCCAAAACAAAGTTACATTTCAACCAGATTCTACAGCTACAACATTACTGAATAGAGTTTTTTATCAAGCCTGAGACCTTAGATACTGGTCTTTATTCCCAATAGTTACAGACACTAGGAAAACCCTTGCCAAAAACCTAAGCAGTAAACGGTGGTCAAACATAAGAACAATGGCCACACTGAGCCCAGGGTAACTATGAGGAAGTGAACCTCCGAGGCTTACCTGGTGGCCAAGCATCATCACTTTCCCCTAAGCTTCAAAACCCTGCAAGACTTTGTTAGGAACCTATGTCAACCCTTCTCTTTACTATGTTAGTATATTGTTGTTGGATGCATATGCTTTGTAAGTCGTCCCGTAGTATTTGTTGATCCGCAATTTATATTAGCCCATAGTATTGACCCATAGTATTGGACGCATATGCTTTGTAAGTCGTCCCGTAGTATTATATGTCCCATGGTTTTGACTCATAGTATTGGGCATAGACTTAGTATATAAGTGTGTGTTGAGGTCATTGAAGGCACCGTGAAGTTAATTGTATTGAGCTTGCTCAAAGGAGGTTGCCCCCTCGAAGTGGCCCGTGATCAATATACAAGTGATTCTATTCTATTATTTTTGATATCTCGTGTATTTGCATTAATTAATTATTGCAGGTTCATCACATCTAGTATTAGAGCACTTTCTTGGGCTCGCTGGGTGAAATTTCTGCCAAATTTTTTTTCGCATCTGTTGCAGGTTCGGATTTGGGAATAATCCCTATCCGCTTAACTGTGGGAAGTACTTGGGCATAAGCCCTAAAAATCATTGCTAGGAGTACCACAGGAACCCCGAAGTACTTGGCCCATTGAGAGGACCTGCCAGCGAAAAGGGCAACAACCCCTACCTTATTGACTAGTTCCCACCCGTGAGGTAAACCAAGAGCTATCGTTTGTGGCAAAACGGTTATCAGTTTTACCTGAGCCATGGAGTGAGGGGTACTGCCCCAATACGCAAGCCGTTAGACAGCATTAGTGGCCGAGTGAAACCCCTGAACTGTTAGAAAGCCGCACATACTTAGGGTCCATATCTATTTTCAGTTGAACTATTGCCGATCACTTCCGCTCCAAATCCAGCCGTTTCAGATCTATTCTGAAAGTCGTTCCAGATCCAGTCGCCATTTCAGATCCAGTCGTTTTCGATCCCTTCCGTGCCGTTGCAGATCCATCTGTTGCGGATCCCTTCTGCGCCACTGTTGCCGATCCATTTCTGAATAAAAAAAAATAAAAATAAAAAAATAAAAACAGATCCCTTCCGCGCCGCTGTTGCTGATCCATTTCTGGAAAAAAAAAAAGCGGATCCCTTCTGCGCCACTGTTGCCGATCAATTTCTGGAAAAAAAAAAAGAGGATCCCTTCCGCGCCGCTATTGCCAATCCATTTCTGGAAAAAAAAAGAGTATAAAATTCATTTTTTTCTCCATATCTCCCTTGTTTTCATTCTGTTTTCCTTAAAAATTTTGGGGAACCCCTGTCATTCCATTCTGCATCTTTCATTCCTGAGGACCCTATCCCCAATTCCCCTTCCCAAAGCCCGAAATCCCACAGTTGTCTATTTTTAGGGTTTGCCATAACTTCCTCAGATTTCACCCAATCACCTTCAAATTTTACCACAGAATTCCTTTCTGAATTCTGCTTCTTTGTCCCTCTCTGCCAAATTTTCTCATTCTATCACCCCGCTTCTAAAATCCCCCTTTTTGATTTCTTGTCCTTTCGACAGTGTCCAAAATCTAGTCAAACCCCAATTACCCATCAGATTGTTTCCCCAATCCAAATTTCCCTTTACTAAATCAACTTCTGTTTGTGTTTTTCTACCCATTCCACAAAAAAAAAAAAAAAAAAAACTGGTTATGGTTGTCACTCGCGCAGGAGCAAACACCATGGAGGAAGCACTTGCATCCATCCAAACCAAACTCCAAGATCTGGATGAAAAATTTCTCAGCCTCCATCTTCAGCATTCAGCCATGAACAATAACCGACAGCCAGAATCTTTTGCAGCCACTGGGTTCTCTTCTTCCAGCAATTTTCTTGGCCCGAAGCCTGATTTTCCTCGCTTCAATGGTACTGATCCGACTGGATGGATATACCGAGCAGAACAATATTTCGCTCTGCATAATACTTTTGATGTCCAGAAAGTTCCACTTGCATCCTTTCATTTGGAACAGGAAGCCCTTCAATGGTACCGTTGGTACATCAATGCTCATCCTGAGCCAAACTGGACAGATTTTTGCCAACTCATTTTGCAACGATTTGGTCCTAGTGCTTTTGATGATTTCACAGGAGCACTCACTAAACTTCACCAAATTGGCACAGTGAGAGAGTATCAGACAGAATTTGAGAAATTGGCCAATCACATAGAAGGATTGTCTGATGAATTCTACAGGAGTTGTTTTATGAGTGGTCTCAAGTATGAAATCTGCTCAAAGGTCAAAATGTTTTGTCCAAATACAATGATGGAAGTCCTAGGGTTGGCTAAGCTGGCCGAGGACAAGATCACAGCTCAACAACGCTCCAAACCCACCTTTGCTCCCTTCAGAAATATGGGTTCCCAACAACCTCCCATCACGCTTTCTCCTCAACCAACTCCTATCAAGCATTTGTCTGAAATAGAAATGCAGGCACGCCGAGAAAAAGGGCTTTGCTATAATTGTGATGAGAAATTCACTCAGGGACATAGATGTGTTCAACAAAAGCTCTATCTCTTGGATGTGGATTCTCCGCCTGCCTTAGAACTTGGTGAAGAAGCTACAGATACAGTAGATGATCAGGTCGACATTCAACACCCGCCTGTTGACACCCCATCTCAGGATGACCCACCCAAGATCTCTCTCCATGCTGTAACTGGCGTCACCACCCCTCAAACAATGCGGGTCAGGGGATACTTCAAGAAGCTCCCTCTTACCATACTCATTGATTCGGGTAGCACTCATAACTTCATTGACCCTCGGATTGCCAAACAGGCTGATTGTTTTGTCCATCCTTGCGCCAACTTTGAAGTCATGGTTGCCAATGGGGGCACCTTACCTTGCAAGGGGAATTGTCACAATGTGCGTATATCTATGGAATATTATAACCTACGCTCTGACATGTTTGCCTTGTCCTTAGGCGGATGTGATGTGGTTTTGGGCATTCAATGGTTACGCACACTTGGCCCCATCTTATGGGATTTTGCTGAACTTTGGATGCAGTTTAAAGTCAATGGGGCACAACACAAATTTATGGGCTTACAACCAGGGTCTCTCTGCATCATCAGTTCACATCACCTAGAAAAAATCCTTAAGAAGAATTCGCATGTTGTCATCGCTCAGCTCAATTCCATTCAGATGCACCCATCAACAGTCTCCACTACTTCCTTGGATAGATATGCAGGTATCTTTGCTGAACCAATGCACTTACTGCCTTCAAGAGACCTTTCCGGTAAGAATTTAGCCACATCTACCTCTCAGCAGGAAATGATGGCTATTTTGCATGCAGTACAGAAGTGGTAGCCATACCTATTAAGGAATTATTTCTGCATCAAGACTGATCTCCCGAGTCTGGAAAATTTTCTGGAACAATGGGTCTCCCCCCCAACACACCTGAAATGGGTTATCCAACTCATGGGTTATCCCTGTGTGATCACTTACAAGAAGGGTAAGGACAATATGGTGGAAGATGCTCCTTCTCGCACAATTGATGACCTAGTTTCTCTTACAGCTTTTTCTCTGCTTGTTCCAAATTGGTTGCAATATGTTCAACAGGGCTCTCTCTTCTATGCACTCCATGATTCTTCATCAACAGGGCACTCTGGGTTCTGCAAAATGTATGACTGGGAACAATGTAACTTCTTTTGGCAGGGACTAAAAATGACAATTCAACAGATGGTGGCTGACGATGATACTTTCCAAGTCAAAAAGGGTGAAATGACACTCCTTTCGGGATTGCTCAAACCCTCGCCCATCCCTACACAGCTTTGGCCAACTCTTTCTATGGATTTCCTAGCAGCGCTCTGGTGGTACAATACCACATCTCAAAGGACACCATATGCAGCAGTCTATGGAAAAACACCACCAGTTCTTCTTCCATACACCCTTAGCAGCTCCCCAGTTCAGGAAATTGACTCGGTTCTTCGAACCCGCGATCAGATTCTTCTCATTCTGCAGGACAATCTTCACATGGCCAGAATTCGCCTGAAACAACAAGCCGATTAGCACCGTTCTGAGTGCATTTTCCATGCAACTGACAGATTTCTTCTTCATCTACAGCATTCCAAGCAATCCTCCTTGACTCTCCAAAGGCGTCAGTGGCCCGAAATGCAACCCGAGGATGCTACCGGGGAATCGCTCCTTCAGATTCTGCAGCAATTTCTCCAACCAAAGCTTTGAGGACAAAGCTTTTTCTAAGGGAGAGGGGATGTTAGGAACCTATGTCAACCCTTCTCTTTACTATATTAGTATATTGTTGTTGGACGCATATGCTTTGTAAGTCGTCCTGTAGTATTTTTTGATCCATAGTTTATATTAGCCCATAGTATTGACCCATAGTATTGGACGCATATGCTTTGTAAGTCATCCCGTAGTATTATATGTCCCATGGTTTTGACTCATAGTATTGGGCATAGACTTAGTATATAAGTGTGTGTTGAGGTCATTGAAGGCACCATGAAGTTAATTGTATTGAGCTTGCTCAAAGGAGGTTGCCCCCTCGAAGTGGCCCGTGATCAATATAAAAGTGATTCTGTTCTATTATTTCTGATATCTCGTGTATTTGCATTAATTAATTATTGCAGGTTCATCACAGACTTTGACAAATCCATTACCTATCACAACATTGACACGATGGTTAAAACGATTCTTACATTACCAAGTTAACTTAAAACGTAAAAATATTAAGTCTTGAACACGAGATTGAAACCTTACCAGTATTCTGCAAAACTCCAAAAGAGATACGCCGATGACATCTTGGCATTGGCACCATTTTTCGATAAACAGAACATTCGAGCTGAGAAACAACATCTCCGGATAGGTTACACTCTGAATAACCTCTTCTTAAAGACCTCATCGATTTCCCTGTGGCTCGACAATGCAAGTTACTTAAACTTGAGAACTTGTGGGTTCTTTCCTACAGGTTTTAAGTTCGAAACGATGGAGTGAGCCTTCCGGATTATACTCTCCCCAAACCCTACACAGTAGTGGCCTGTCGACCTCGTTGCTTCGAAAACTAACAGGTGAAATGAAGTTCGAAAAATACTCCAAAAATCATTCACGACAAAGAGCTAGGGTTACCATCCAACGGTTAAGATCTGTTGAGATCGAGGACAAAGATTATGCCAAACAGCTACGTTGGAAGACAAGCATTTACTGCATTTAATTCTCCACTTATTACTCTATCCACGTTGATTCCAACTCGACAAGACCAAAGAGAAAGCTTGTTACAGCTCGGGTTCGTATTACAAGTTTATCAACTCCTTCATGTGCTCATAGCCACAGTAGTATACACTCATACATCCACTAACTACAACTGCCAAAGACTTCAATGCTAAAACCAAGACCGGTGATGTGCCAGAACCTTTTCGTACTCAACATTTATCACTTGTCGCATCACCTTCCATGTCAATGTTTTCAACGTTATATGTATTGCATATGATTTTCTTATATTGTTAAATTAATGTATGTTTGGTGACTTATTTTGGTGCAAAGTCGACTTTGGAATATTGTATTACATTCCATTATTTTCGTAGTATGAAACATAATTATATTCGTATAGTTTCTCCAATAAATTCATATATATTATAATTCATAAGTTGATACATATAGTATCCTTTAGTTAGAAAATCATATTGTTTTTGCATCATATTAATTGTTCATATAGCATAGCTCATAACATCATGGGTTTAATAAATTTAAAAAAAGGTCAAATCTCTATAGTTCGTTTGCAAGTCTATAGTGGAATCAATAAAAATATAAAGGTAGGATATTTTTTATTATTACAACATTAGTATGTTTGTTCATGCATTTAGAAAAGCATAAATATTACAATTGCAATTATAATAGCTTTCGATTCAGTTATGTTTTTCCAAATACACTAATTGTTTCACATTTTCAGTAGTCTAAAGCTCTACCAAAAGTCAGAACGATGTGCATCGATACTTGTAGAAATAATATATCTTATGAAGGGGAAATATGTTAATAATGTCAATTTAGCCTTTAGATGTTGTAACCTAGTGCATTTCCTAGATTTATCATAAGCATAAGTATTTCTTTTGATGAATGCATCATTGAGTATAGTTTAGCGTTTATTTATCGCAACTTCTGTAACATGTATTTATGCTCAAAACAATACATCTAGGATAGACGAAGATTCACACCTGAAGTAAGGAAGCATTTAGAATCTTCACCAAACTTTGACGACTAACTGAAAAACATACTTACTTTTAATACTTGAGTGGTCATGTTACCCTTACTTGTGAATCTGCGCACGAGGAACAGGTACAAATGCTTTAGCTAACCTAGTTAAGTAAGCCTCGGGGTACTCCGTAGGAACCCTTTCATCATCATCCAAAACAATTGTGAGTACCTTGTCAAGAACACTTAATCGCAAGATATTTCAAGTTACAACTTTTTCAAGCAAAACATGTGTCATAATCTTTTCAAGGAAGTATGATGTGTCGTTATCGTTAAAATGTTTTTTTGACTCGGTAATTAATTTGTTTTCTGTATTAAATGACTTCATTAATCAATGTTTTCTTATTAAGAATTTATTATTTCTGCATTCGTAATCCTTAACATTTAATGCTGATTTAAAAATTTTAAATTTTTATGAAAATTTCGAGGTGTTACAATTCTTGAAAATTCATTGAAGCAAAAACTTCTTTTGAAAATATCATTGTGTTGAAGCTATGTCGTGCAGGATAGAAAATTCATCTGAATTCTGAATTTCACAGTGATTACATAAAATGATTGGTTGACTCTCTAAATTTATGGAAATGATGTTTTTATGAAATGAAACGACAATGGTCAAGTGCGTAAATCATCTACCTGCAAACTAATTATTTCAAAAATTCTTTATCCCTCAAAGAAGAGAAATGTTTTATCCCAAGTCTACTTAAGCCATGTTTTTCAACACTGGCGAGCATTTCTTTGGGAAGGTACAAAACATGCCAAATTTATGTTTTGGCAGGAAAATATCTCCATTACCAGAGACTCTTCTCCCAAAAGGAGACAATGGTGAAGTGAATAAATCATCCACCTACAAACTTATGCTCCCAGAAATTTTTTATCCCTCAAATATGAGAAATGGCGGGCATTTGCCTAAGGCCATTTAGGCCAGTTTTAGATGCAAAACAGGTTGAGTGATTGTTTTGGAAGGCCAATATTTTCCTCGGCATAGACTTGTTTTAAAACATGATCCAATGGTCAAGTTCATAAATCATCCACCTGCAAGATGATACTTTCCTAAAAACATTATCCCTCATAGGTGAGAAATGGTGGGAAATTACCCAAGGCTACTTAAGCCTTTTTTTTCAACACAACCAATTTTGCCAATGGAAAGCATTTTTTTGGGATGGTGCAAAACAAGCAGAATGGTTGTTTTGGCAGGAAAATATCTCCATGACCAGAGGTTTTTTTTCAAAAATGAGTACATGGTCAATTGAATAACTCCTTCATCTACAAATGTATTCTCTCAGAAATTTTTTATCCAACAAGGGTGAGAAATGGCGGTCATTTTCCTAAGTCCATTTAGGCCAGTTTTAGGTGCAAAACATGCTAAGTGTCTGTTTTGGAAGGACAATATATTCTTGACCATAGACTTTTTTTAAAACCGATCCAATGGTCAAGTGTATAATTCATCCACCTGAAATTTGAAGCTTTCCCAAAAAATTTGTCCCTCATAGGTGAGAAATGTGTTGGTTGTGGAGCCAGATCTTACAGTCTCATAGATGATATTGTCTCAGTTGTGCACCCCGAAGGACTGTACACTCATTCTGCATTTTTAGTGGTTCAGGGGCAGCACCCCTGAGAAAAAATTTTGGGGTTGTTTTCGCCAGTTGTTTGCAGGCCCATGGTTTTTGGGTATCCCGTGGTATTTTCCCATTGTATTTCCCTTATAAAAAAAAGACATTGTAATACGGCTAGGGTTGATGTATTAGGTTTTATGCATTGTAAAGATATCTGAGATCAGGAGAGAGACTGTCAGACAATGAAGAGGAAGTGCAGCTATTGTGCTGTAGGTTGTATCCCTTCACCTTCCTGGACGGTCATAATAATAAGGACTAGAAAATTCATTGTGGACGTATCCCAAGTTGGGTGAACCACGATATATCTGTGTCTCTATTGTAATGTGTATGTGTGATTATTGCATTTATGTTTATTGTTATTGCTCTACGATCTTGTTTTTCTAACAATTGGTATCAGAGCCGAAGGTCTATTTGGTAGATAAACCTGCAGGAAGCTAGGGTTTCTAGTTCGAGTGGGAGCAATGGCAGAAGAAGAAAATTTTAAGGTCGAGAAGTTTAATGGCCAAAACTTCTAGTTATGGAAGATGCAAATGGAAGACTATATGTACCAGAAGGATCTATTCCTACCGTTGGGAGGAAGAGAAAAGCAATCGACGGCCATGAAGGACGAAGAATGGGAGGTTCTTGACAGAAAGGAACTGGGGACAATATGGTTGTCCCTGGCTTCATCGGTGGCTTTCACTATCTCAAAAGAAACGACAACGGAGGGTTTGATGAGCGCATTGGGTAAGCTGTATGAAAAAACCTCGACCTCCAACCAGGTATTTCTAATGAAGCATTTATTTAATATGAAGATGTCTGAAGGTGGAACTGTTACTGATCGTTTAAATGAGTTTAACATGGTTACAAATCAGCTAACTCCTATAAGTGTGAACTTTGATGATGAGGTTAGGGCTCTTCTAATCTTCTGTTCATTGCCAGAAAGATGGAATAGCTTGGTCATGGCTGTAAGTAAATTTGTCTCTGGTTCGAACACCTTGAAATTTAATGATGTTATTAGTGTTATTCTTAGCGAGGAAATGCGAAGAAAAAGAACGGATGAGACATCAGGTAATGCGTTGACCATGGAGAGTAGGGGAAGTCAAAAGGAGAGAGAAAAGAGCCAAGGTAATCATGGAAAGTATAAAATAGGAAGATATAAGTCCAGAATGGGAAAGATAGAGTGCTGGAAATGTGGAAAGAAAGGACATCTGAAGAAAGACTGCAGATCTCTAAAGAAGAAAGGAGATGCATAGAAGGAAACTACCCAGGAAGCAAATGTAGCAGGTGATGTGTTACAAGATACTTTGATTCTTGTATTAGATAATACTAGTGATTATTGGGTAGTATATTCAGGCGCTTCATGTCATGCTACACCCCATAGGAAATACTTTCATGAGTATGTTCCAGGAGATTTTGGACATGTTTTATTGGGTGATGATGAGCCATGTAAAATTGTTTGAATGGGTAAGGTATGGATAAAAGTTAAGAATGGAACTGATTCGTTGTTGAAAGATGTAAGGCATATTCCTGCTATGAAAAGAAATCTGATCTCAATAGGGTAGCTGGGAGATGGCGGCTGTCTATCTACATTTGGAGAAAAGTGGTGGAAGATCACTAAAGGATCAATGGTGATAGAAAATGGAGACAGGGTAGGTATGTTGTATTTATGTCCTCATAATACTGACCATTCTATCTCTTTAGCTTCCACGGGAACAGATATAGCATTGTGGCATCATAGACTTGGCCACATGAGTGAGAAGGGGATGCAGATTCTCCACTCAAGGAAGTTGCTGCCAGATTTGAAGTAGGTAAGTTTGGAATTCTGTGAGAACTGTGTTTATGGAAAACAAAAGAGACTCAGATTTCTCAGGGTTAGGAAATAAAAGAAGAATGAAAAGTTAGAGCTTGCGCATATAGATGTATGGGGACCGGCTCAGGCACAATCTCTTGGTGGCTCTCATTATTATGTTACATTTAGTGATGATGCAACTAGGAACACTTGGGTTTATTGTATTAGACAGAAATCTAATGTGTTTTCTACTTTTAAGAAGTGGAAAGCTTTGGTTGAGAATGAGACAGGAAAAAGATTAAAGTGTCTCAGATCTGATAATGGAGGTGAGTACTATGGCAAGGATTTTGATAGTTACTGTTCATACCATGGGATTCGTAGAGAGAAGACAGTTCCAAGAACACCACAGGAAAATGGTGTGTCGAAAAGGATGAAAAAAAACGATCATGGAGCGTGCAAGGTGTATGAGACTGCTTGCAGGGTTGCCCTTACAGTTTTGGGAGGATGCTGTAAATACTGTTGTTTATTTAATAAACAGAGGGCCTTCAAGTGCTTTGGATGGTTGTATTCCAGAGGAGGCATGGACAGATTAAAAGGTAAAATACTCATTTCTGAGAACGTTTGGTGGTGAAGCATTTGTCCATATTGATAAACAAAATAGAACAAAGCTTGAAGCTAAATCCAAGAAATGTACCTTTATTGGATATGGGGTTGATGATTTTGGTTATCGCTTATGGGATTATGAAAATCACAAAATCATTAGAAGTAGATATGTCATATTCAATGAAAAGGTCATGTATAAAGATCAATTGCAGGGAAAGAAACAGGAAAAGGAAAACACGGAGTACACAGTACTTGATGAAATTCAAGAAAATGAAGTTTCAAAGGTGCTAGAAAATCAAGAACAGCAGCAAGTACCTGAAACTCCTGCAACTGCAAGAAGATCTACCAGGTTAAGTAGACTCCCTAAATGATACTCTCCTTTAATGTATTATTTGTTAATGACCAATGCTGGTGAATCAGAATGTTATGAAGAAGCAATGCAGGTAGAAACTAGAAAGAAGTGGAAGCAAAGCATGAATGAGGAGATGGACTCATTAGTAGCAAACCAGACTTGGGATTTGGTTCAGTTGCCTGCTGGTAAAAGAGCGTTGCAGAACAAATGGATTTACAAGTTGAAGGAAGAAGAAGGAGGTAAGAAGTAGTATAAGGCCATACTTGTTGTAAAGGGGTTTGTACAGAAGAAAGGTATAGATTTTGATGAAATATTTTCTCCTGTTGTTAAGATGACTTCAATGAGGACTATTTTAAGTCTAGTGGCGGTAGAAGATTTGCATCTTGAACAGTTAGATGTAAAAATAGCCTTTCTCCATGGGGATTTGGAGGAAGAGATATATATGCAGCAGCCACAAGGGTATGAGGTCAAAGGTAAGGAGAATTTGTTGTGCAGGTTGAAAAAGAGCTTGTATGGCTTGAAGCAAGCTCCAAGGCAGTGGTATTTAAAATTTGATAGGTTTATGACAGAACAAGGTTATAGTAGATGTCATTCTAACCACTGTGTTTATTTCAAGAAGCTAGACAATGAGAGATATATTATCTTGTTATTATATGTGGATGACATGCTTGTTGCGGGGTCTAACATGCAGGATATAAATGTGCTCAAAAGGAAGCTAGCTAATTCATTTGCGGTGAAGGATTTGGGTGCTGGAAAACAAATCCTTGGTATGAGAATAACAAGAGACAAGAAAAATCGCAAATTGACATTGTCCTAGGGTGAGTACTTACAAAAGGTGTTGGAGAGGTTCATAATGTAGAATGCAAATGTAGTTAGTACACCTTTGGCCAGCCATTTCAGTCTAAGTAAGGAAATGTGTCCCAAGACATAGGAAGAGATAGATTACATGTCCAAAATTCCCTATCAATTAGCAGTTGGCAGCTTGATGTATGCCATGGTGTGCACAAGACCAGATATTGCACATGCAATGGGAGTTGTGAGCAGATATATGAACAATCCAGGCCCAAAGAACATTGGAAGGTAGTACAGTGGATTCTTAGGTATTTGAGAGGTACTACCACTCAGGAATTATGTTTTGGAGGTTCAGACACTATTCTACAAGGATATGTTGATCCAAATATGGCAGGTGATAAGGATATCCGGAGGAGCACCACAGGGTATGTGTTTACTGTAGGTGGAACAACAGTAAGTTGGATTTCGAGATTGAAAAAAGTTGTTGCACTTTCAACAACGAAAGCATAGTATGTTGTTGTTACAGAGGCTAGTAAAGAGATGATTTGGTTGCAGAGGTTTATGGAGGAAGTGGGTAAGAAGTAGAAGGATAGCAGGTTGTATAGTGACAGCTAGAGTGCCATTCATCTTGCAAAGAAATCAACATTCCATTCTAGGACTAAACATATATAGCTCAAGTATCATTCCATATGCTCTATTCTTGAAGATGAACTGTTGAAGCTGGAGAAGATACATACTAGCTAGAATCTTGCAGACATGTTCACAAAGGCAGTGACTAGAGAAAAATTGAGTTCCTGCTTGGTTTCATTTGGCCTTCTAGCATGAAGGTGAAGAGGAGAAATTTACCAAGTCCAAGTCCAGCAAGTGCAGCAGTGGTGGAGTTGTTGTGATCAATCTCCAAGTGGGAGATTGTTGGTTGTGGAGCCATATCTTCCAGTCTCATAGATGATATTGTCTCAGTCGTGCACCCCGGAGGATTGTACACTCATTCTGCATTTTTAGGGGTTTGGGGGCAGAGCCCCTGCAAATGGGGGTTCGGGGGCAGCTCCCCCGAGAAATTGGGGTTCGGGGGCAACACCCTTGAGAAAAAAATTTGGGGTTGCTTTCTCCAGTTGTTTGCAGGCCCATGGTTTTTGGGTATCCCGTGGTATTTCTCCATTGTATTTCCCTTATAAAAGAAAGACATTGTAATATGGCTAGGGTTGATGTATTAGGTTTTATGCATTGTAAAGTTCTCTAAGATCGGGAGAGAGACTATGAGACAGTGAAGAGGAAGTGCAACGGCTGTGCTGTAGGTTGTATCCCTTCACCTTGTTAGATGGTAATAATAATAAGGACTGGTAAATTCAGTGTGGACATAGCCCAAGTTGGGTGAACCACAATATATCTATATCTCTCTTGTAATGTGTATGTGTGATTATATTTGCATTTTTGTTTATTGTTATTGCTCTACGATCCTGTTTTTCTAACAAAACGGTGGGCATTACCCAAGGCTACTTAAGCCCCTTTTTTCAACACTTAACCAATTTTGCCAATGACAAGCATTTTTCTGGGAGGGTGCAAAAAAGGTTGAATGGTTGTTTTGGAAGCAAAATATCTCCATGACCAAAGTCTTTTTTTTCAAAATGAGTCAATTTTAAATTGAATAAATCATCCACCAACAAACTTATGCTCTCAGAAATTTTTTATCCCTGAAATATGAGAAATGGCGGGCATTTTTCTAAGGCCATTTAGGCCAGTTTTAGGTGCAAGACAGATTGAGTGGCTGTTTTGGAAGGCCAATATTTTATTGACCATAGACTTTGTTTCAAACCTGATCCAATGGTCAAGTGCATAAATCATCTACCTACAAGTTGATGCTTTCCTAAAAAACCTTTCCTTTACAGCTGAGAAATGGTGGGAATTTTCCCAATGCTACTTAAGCCCTATTTTTCAATACGTAACCAATTTTTCCAATGGCAAGCAATTTTCTTTGAGGGTGCAAAACAATATGAATGGTCATTTTGGCAAGAAAATATCTCCTTTACCAGATACTTTGTTTCAAAACTCAGCCAATGGTAAAGTGAATAAATAATCCACCTATAAACTTATGCTCTCATAAAAAAATTATCCCTCAAAGGTGAAAAATGGTGGGCATTTTCCTAAGACCATTTAGGCGAGTTTTAGGTGCAAAATAGGATGATTGACTATTTTCGAAGGCCAATTATTTCTTGACCACAGATTTTTTTCAAAATTGATCCAGAGGTCAACTACATAAATCATCCACCTGCAAGTTGATGCTTTCCTAAAAAACATTTCCCTCACAAGTGAGAAATGGTGGGAATTTTCCCAATGCGAATCGAGCCATTTTTTTCAATACTTAATCAATTTTGCCAATGGCGAGCATTTTTCTTTGAGGGTGCAAAACAAGATGAATGGCCATTTTGGCAGGAAAATATCTCCTTGACCAGAGACTTTGTTTCAAAAATAAGCCAATGGTAAAGTTAATAAAGCATCTGTTATCCCTCCAGGAGTCTTCCTAGGTTGCACTCGGAAAAGCCTGGTAACTTAAACTTATCTTGAAGGATGGGGTATATTCAGATCAAGTTGGACAACTGAGATTCAAACTCACATACTCAAAACATACATGGACACATTTCAAGAAGACAAGGCTTTTAACCACTGATGTTCAGGAAGTTTATAAAAGATAGATAGAAGAATTCTTATCGTGCTAGCAGACTCATACATAAAGCACATACATATAAATGGCTAATCACAATAAGCAACAGGCACTTGATATCCAGTTCTCAATACGAAGATAGGATTATAGATATCTAGCATAGACAAATGGAAACTCATGAAATAGGCATTTCACTACAAGTATGAAAAGATAAAAGAAGGAAAGTTGAACACACATATGGCAAAAGAAGCTTATATAAATGATATGTAACGAGAAGTTTGATAATACAAGTTAAGCTCAGTCTCTCCAAAATCGAACCTTTCTTTCTCTCAAGCTCTATGATTTTATAGCATTTACAACACCTTCCCCCAGCTCCTAAAAAGATGGATTCGAAATCCTCAATATAGGAGATGAAAACCATTTTTTAACAAAGCAGGAAAAATCATTTTTCAACTTGGCCAAACTGCTGAAAAATGGGGCTCAGAGATGGATTAGATTCTCCCAATATGTAACACCTGTAGGAAAACTGAGAGAGCTTATTGTTCTATGACGTGTTTGGAAGAACATACTCCGATATTTTTTCAGAATGATTCTCCAGTAGCTCAGAATCATCATTTGAAAATAATGACTCTGTACAGTAAAACGCCATTAATTGCTGAAACTGGTGAAAAATGGGGCTCAAAGATGGGTTCAGCTCTCCAAATTTGTGACACCTGTGTATAAACCAAAATAGGTTATTTTCCATTGACGCGTTGTGAGCAAAAACCTTCCTCAGATGATTGAAATTCATTTTCATTTACCCGAGACCTTCATTTCAAAAACATGTGTTAAACAGGAAGATTCTGGGATCCGAAAATTGGGGCTCAGTGACGGATTTGATTCCCTCAATATGCAACACCTGTAGGAAAACGGAGAGAGGTTATTGTTCTTTGACATGTTAGGAACACAAACCTCTTATCGTTTTTCAAAATGATTCTCCAGTTGCTCAGAATCATCATTTGAAGATGATGACTTTTCTCAATAAAAACGCCAATTTTGCAGTAAAAACTTCTCGCCTCCATCTTAATTGTTTTTAGGTTTTCGACAGTTACAACAAAATTTTACAAGATCAAAATCCTTCAAGGTGATGACAAGGCTCTTAAACTCTTCTTTTGACAACTAGACGATATCTTGACCAAAAATAGAAAATCCATTTGATCCTTTCCCCTTCTTTGTCTCCTCAAAGCTAAAACAGAAAGATGATACATATGCCTTCAATTATTATCTTTAAATAAAAACCATCTTCTTTCCATTTGAAAGCAAAAACCGTGATCTGGGTGAAAATAATGCCTCTCTACCCTGTTCTGCACTTTCGGTGGCTAAAGAGACAAAATTCTTAATCTGCAAGCTGCCAAAAGCTCTGCTTTCGGTGGCTAATGAACAATTGAAATGTCTGCCTAAGCTACCGAAAGCTCTGCTTGATTTACATATCACTAGTGTAAGCTTTTGGGACACATATATTCAAATGAGTGTCTCTCTAAGTGAATGGATGTATTCATGCTCCTATTTCTTCAAGCCAAAAAGCATAGTAGGAACTATATAAGACATGAAAAGTGTTGAAAATGCCTCTGCTTTCGGTAACTGTGGACAATTTTTGGTTTTAACTTGTAAGCTTCCAAAACAGTGTTGAGAATGTCTCCACTCTTAGTAGCTTTGAACAATTTTGCCTTTGAAATGTAAGCTACCAAAAACTTACCTTTCGGTGGCTAATGAACACCATCGTATTCGCCCAAGCCACCAAAAACTGCCCCCTGACTCACGCTGTATGTCCTTTCACTTTCGATAGCTAGGAGAGCCTTGAAAATTCCATTTAAGTTGTCGAAAGCAAGGCTTTTAGTAGCTTAAGGAACGTTTTAAATAAGCGCTTAGCTACCAAAACTTGTCTTTTGAAATTTTTGAAATGAAAACCCAATCTAATGCTTTTCAAACTTTATTACATGCATAAAGATATAAAAAATGAGCCTTAAGAAATTTAGAAATGAATTTTCAAATGACCTCCTATCAACTAAGATCGATCAACTCAACAAAATTATTAGGGGAGATAACATCTGGCTCCTACTCGGGGATGAAAGCCTCCCTGTGAGGTTTCAAGAACCACATATCTGATGCCTTTTCTGGATAAACAAAATACAGAACCTAGTCTAGTCTTCCATTGGTCATGGAGTCATTTAAACTGCCACCAAAACTCTGCAAACTGTCCACAAATGTTCAATTGTAAACCTGCTAGCAACGCCTTGCATCCATTGGGCTATGGAGTCTAAAATGCTGCTTTCAAAACCTAATCCAAATCCTGCAACCATGCTCATCATATAAAGCCAAACTACCCCTGCCAATAGTGTGTTATATCCATTGGGCATGAAGTCTTTATTTCAAAACTGAAACCTAATCCTAAATGCAAGCCTTACGCATATGCAAACTTGAAATGCTCAACCATGAGCTTATTCATCTATGCTACCCTACTCTAGCTAACTACACTGCTTCTTATCAAGTGACATCATGCTTCCAATGAAGCCATGTCAGAAACTGATTTGTTGAACCTGCTCTTGATTTTGACCCGAAAAATAATGGAATGTATAGCCAACAAAAAAGTGGTTTGGACAGATGATAAAGCCAACTTTCATCTAACAAAAATACTTTGACACAAATACTATTCATAGATTCCAAGTAGCTTGCAATAGGGTCATTAAAATCATAAAGGAATACCTCTTTAAAATGTTGTTCCAACTGACTGTAGTGCAGTTGCTGATTACTTTCACTGATCTCAGTGCTGAACGAAGACTGCTCAACCTTTGTTGGAGAAAAATGCAAGCTGAACCACTGATCTGAAACTTTCTGCTCCCCTTCAACATATCTCTGTAATCTGAATTCATCATGATGATATGCTGGCTTATCACAGCAAACAATTTCCTCTCCAACAATAATATCTTTGCAGGATATATCAAGACTAAAAAGATCTTCATTGGACTTTTGAACAACAAATTCATGACAAGCATCAATCACAGTATGCACACATTTTTTATCATCTCTCTGCTAAAAAGAAGAACTAGATGAAATTTGAGTAAACAATAAGTCTTCACGAACCTCAACATCTTCTTCCTCATCGTTGTATGGGTCGAAAGTAGGAGTATCAAGGTAAGATCCTGATGACAGAGAGGAAGCTTCTTGAATAGTAGGATTAGCAATAAAATCTTGAAACAGATCCGGAAAAATATCACCTTGTTCCTTATTGTTACAACAACTTCCCTTGATCTGCAAATCTGGAAGATATGGGCTGATTTGAATGCTAATCCCTTCTTTTTTTATGTCTTCTTCGCAAGTGATTTCAATTTTCTGTTCATGAGGCATATAAGCAAAAGAGAAGACCTAAAAGGTTCAACCAGATTAAACTCATCATATTCAATGTCTTCTGCAAACATGGAAGGGCTGATTACAACATGATGTTGTTCCTTTATTGGCAAAGAAAAAGGCTCATCAAAATCTGATTCATAAATGTCATATATTGGCTGACTGCTACTCAAGTCTACATTATTTGATGTAGAAATATGCTCTTCTCCTTCTGCATACTTATCAAAATTAGGCGAATAGACAACCTTTGTATCTTGCGAAGAAAGACAACCGATCTTAAGATCCTTCTCTCCAATCACTGGTGAAAACATATCGTAGGAAACCTCTTGAAAAAATTCAGGAAAATTCTCTTCTCTAACTATTTCTTCATGCAAATCAAAGGCAGCAGGTGCAACAGAGATAAGGTCCGTTTCATCTAGACCTATGTAATTTCCATTAAAATCATTTGTATCATGAATATCTTCCTTAACCACATAATTTTCATCTTAACAATCAGCAGAAAATAGTGCTTTCTGTTGAACATGCTTCTCAAATTCATCACAGCAATCTTCAAAGAGGCTTTGAGCTGGAAATTCATCGTTACAAAACAAATGGAAACCATAATGAAAACTTGCCAATGAGTGAATGCTTGAAGCTGGAAGAGATATGCACCAATCAAGGGCTGCTCCCTTCAATGAATATCTGAAAAGCTTGATCTTGACATCTTCATGCACAATTTGATGTTCATGAACAAACTTGTGAAAATCCAGCAGATGCTCAGCTGGAACCTCCAAATATTTTCCTTTGAACGTAGGAAGAATGCCTTCCCATTCACCTATGCTAAGCATTTGGTTTGGAGAACCAGCTATATCTAAAAAGTCACAAAAGGAAAACCTTCGAGCCAAAATGGCTTCCATACTTGGATCCCCAGTGGAGTCACCCTTCAATATTTAGACAGTGGAGTCGCCATGGTGGTTGTAGGTGTGGAAACAATAGAAGAAGATGATATTGGGGCGGGTGGTAGCTGAGGAGGTATGGGATAGCTGAGGAGGTACAGGTGGTGATGGAAGTGGTGGGTTTGACCCAATGGAGTCGCCAAGAGTCGAGGTGAAAATATTTGTGGGTTGATTGGGAAAAGAGGAATCCTTATGAGGCAGTGCAACTAACAAGGCCAATCTTTCTTCACACTGATCTAAAAGATTCTGCAAGATGTTTTCAATGGTAGGTACATTGGTATGAACAAAAGGATAGCTCTCTTCAAGCTCAGTTGATAAGGGATTCAGGTAGGAAGAAGAGCCCTCTTCTTTGATGGATTCCAAGGTTTATTTTCTTAAATCAGTTTGGGTGACAGATTCAGGAATAGGATCTTCAACAACAGAACTAGTCGAGAATTCTTCAACTTCCAAATCTTCTGATTTACTTATAATTTTCTGTGAACTAGCTGCTTCAGTAGGAGAAAATTTAAAGGGAGTTTCATTTGATAAAACAGAAGCAGTACCTCTAGAAGTTCCTGATGTGGTTCCCCTTGTAGATCTAGAAATCTGTCTTTGTGAAGCTCTTCCTCTCCTTACAATCTGCTTGGGATCTGAAACAGGTGTCACTGGTGGCCTTTGAGGATTTGCTCTCGTACTTGGTCTTCTCGAAGCCACTTCGTTCCAATGGAGTCACCAGATAGATGATTACAACTAGAATATTGTCCACACTTTGTCTATCATCAAAGTAGGATCTTATGTCATTCTCCCAGGGAAACTAGTTTCAACTTCCTCTCCCCGGCAATGACGCCAATTTGTTATCCCTCCAGGAGTCTTCCTAGGTTGCACTCGGAAAAGCCTGGTAACTTAAACTTATCTTGAAGGATGGGGTATATTTGGATCAAGTTGGACAACTGAGATTGAAACTCACATACTCAAAACATACATGGACAAATTTCAAGAATACAAGGCTTTTAGCCACTGATGTTCAGGAAGTTTATAAAAGATAGATAGAAGAATTCTTATCGTGCTAGCAGACTCATACATATAGGACATACATATAAATGGATAATCACAATAAGCAACAAGAACTTGATATCCAGTTCTCAATACGAAGATAGGATTACAGCTATCTGGCATAGACAAATGGAAACTCATGAAATAGGCATTTCACTGCAAGTATGAAAAGATAAAAGAAGGAAAACTAAACACACATATGGCAAAAGAAGCTTATATAAATGATATGTAACGAGAAGTTTGATAATACAAGTTAAGCTCAGTCTCTCCAAAATCGAACCTTTCTTGCTCTCAAACTATAGGATTTTATAGCCTTTACAACACCTTCCCCCAACTCCTAAGAAGCTGGATTTGAAATCCTCAATATAGAAGATGAAAACCATTTTTTAACAAACCAGGAAAAATCATTTTTTAACTTGGCCAAACTACTGAAACAGGGGGCTCATAGATGGATTCGATTCTCCCAATATGTGATTCCTGTAGGAAAACTAAAAGAGGCTATTGTTCTCTGACATGTTAGGAAGAAAAACCTTCGATCATTTTGCAGAATGATTCTCCAGTCGCTAAGAATCATCATTGGAAAACGATGACTCTGCACAGTAAAACACCATTAATTGCCCAAAGTACTGAAAAATGGGGCTCAAAGATGGGTCTCCAAATATGTGACACCTGTGTATAAAAAAGAATAGGTTATTTTCCATTGACTCGTTGTGAGAAAAAACCTCCCTCATATTATTGAAATTAATTTTCATTTACCCGATACCTTCATTTCAAAAACATGTGTTAAACAGGCAGATTCTGGGATCTGAAAATTGGGGCTCAGTGACGGATTCGATTCTCTCAATCTGCAACAGTTGTAGGAAAACTGAGAGATGTTATTATTCTCTGACATGTCAAGAACAAAAAAATCTGAGCGTTTTTCAAAATGATTCTCCAGTTTCTGAGAATCGCCATTTGAAGATGATGACTTTTCACAGTAAAAATGCCAATTTTGCAGTAAAAACTTCTCGCCTCCATCTTAATAGTTTTCAGGTTTTCAACAGCTGCAGCAAACTTTGACAAGCTCAACAGCCTTCAAGGTGATGACAAGGCTCTTAAACTCTTCTTTTGACAACTGGATGATATCTTGACCAAAAATAGAAAATCCATTTGATCCTTTCCCCTTCTTTGTCTCCTCAAAGCTGAAACAGAAAGATGATACATATGCCTTTAATT
Source organism: Larix kaempferi (assembly GCA_027924585.1). Taxonomy (NCBI): domain Eukaryota; kingdom Viridiplantae; phylum Streptophyta; class Pinopsida; order Pinales; family Pinaceae; genus Larix; species Larix kaempferi. The sequence continues at coordinate 2,505,109 of BSBM01000518.1, forward strand.
ATTATCATTAAATAAAAACCATCTTCTTGCCATTTGGAAGCAAAAAAACCGTGATCTGGGCGAAAATAATGCCTCTCTGCCCTGTTCTGCACTTTCGGTGGCTAAAGAGCCAAAATTCTTAACCTTCAAGCTGCCAAAAGCTCTGCTTTCAGTGGCTAATGAACAATTGAAATATCCGCATAAGCTACCGAAAGCTCTGCTTGATTTACATATCACTAGTGTAAGCTTTTGGGATACATGTATTCAAATGAGTGTCTCTCTAAGCCAATGGTTGTATTCATGCTCCTATTTCTTGAAGCCAAAAAGTAGAGTAGGAACTATATAAGACACGAAAAGTGTTGAAAATGCCTCTGCTTTCGGTAACTGTGGACAATTTTTTCTTTTGACTTGTAAGCTGCCAAAACGGTGTTGAGAATGCCTCCACTTTTGGTAGCTTCAAGCAATTTTTCCTTTGAAATGTAAGCTGCCAGAAACTTACCTTTCGGTGGCTAATGAACACCATCATATTCGCCCAAGCCACCAAAAACTGCCCCCTGACTCACGTTGTATGTCCTTTCACTTTCGGTAGCTAGGAGAGCCTCGAAAATTTCGTTTAAGTTGCCGGAAGTAGGGCTTTCGGTAGCTTAGGGACCGTTTTAAATAAGCACTTAGCTACCGAAACCTGTCTTTTGAAATTTTTGAAATGAAAACCCAATCTAATGCTTTTCAAACTTTATTACATGCATAAAGATATCAAAAATGAGCCTTAAGAAATTTAGAAATGAATTTTCAAATGACCTCCTATCAACTAAGATTGATCAACTTGACAAAATTATTTGGGGAGATAACAGCATCCACCTACAAACTTATGCTCTCATAAAAAAATTATCCCTCAAAGGTGAAAAATGGCAGGCATTTTCCTAAGGCCATTTAGGCCAGTTTTAGGTGAAAAACAGGTTGAGTGGCTACTTTAGCAGGCCAATATTTTATTGACCATAGACTTGTTTTCAAAATTGATCCAGTGGTAAACTGCATAAATCATCCACCTACAAGCTGATGCTTTCCTAAAATACATTTCCCTCACATATGAGAAATGGTGGGCATTTTACCAATGCTACTTAATCCCTTTTTTTGAATATTTAACCAATTTTTCCAGTGGCGAGCATTTTTCTTTGAGGGTGCAAAACAAGATGAATGACCATTTTGGTAGGAAAATATGTCCTTTACCAGAGACTTTGTTTCAAAACTCATCCAATGGTAAAGTTAATAAATCATCCACCTACAAACTTATGCTCTCATAAAAAAATTATCCCTCAAAGGTGAAAAATGGTGGGCATTTTCCTAAGGACATTTAGGCCAGTTTTAGGTGCAAAATAGGCTAAGTGACTATTTTGGAAGGCCAATATTTTATTGACCATAAACTTGGCTTCAAAACTAATCTAGTGGTCAAGTGCATAAATCATCCATCTACAATCTGATGCTTTCCTAAAAAGAATTTCCCTTACAGATGAGAAATGATGGGCATTTTCCCAATGCTACTCAAGCCATTTTTTTCAATACTTAACCAATTTTTCCAATGGAAAGCATTTTTCTTTGAGGGTGCAAAACAAGATGAATGGCCATTTTGGCAGGAAAATATCCCCTTGACTAGAGACTTTGTTTCAAAAATCAGCCAATGGTAAAGTTAATAAATCAGCCACCTACAAACTTATGCTCTCATAAAAAAATTATCGCTAAAGGTGACAAATGGAGGGCATTTTCCTAAGGCCATTTAGGTCAGTTTTAGGTGCAAAACAGGCTGAGTGGCTGCTTTGGTAAGCCAATATTTTATCGACCATATACTTTCTTTCAAAATTGATCCAGTGGTCAAGTGCATAAACCATCCACCTACAAACTGATGCTTTCCTAAAAAACATTTCCCTCACATATGAGAAATGGTGGGTATTTTACCAATGCTACTTAAGCCATTTTTTTCAATACTTAACCAATTTTTCCAATGGTGAGCATTTTTCTTTAAAGGTGCAAACCAACATGAATGACTGTTTTGGCAGGAAAATCTCTCCTTGACCAGAGACTTTGTTTCCAAAAATCATTCAATTGTAAAGTGAATAAATTATCCACCTACAAAGTTATGCTCTCATAAAAAAATTATCCCTCAAGGGTGAGAAATGGTGGGAATTTTCCTAAGGCCATTTAGGCCAGTTTTAGGTGCAAAACCAGATGAGTGGTTGTTTTGGTAGCCCAATATTTTCTTGACTACAGACCTTTTTTCAAAATTGAATCATTCCTCATGTTCATAAGTCATCCACCTGAAATCCTACTCTTTCCTAAAAAAATTATCCCTCACAGATGAGAAATGGTGGGCATTTTCCCAAGGCTTCTTAAGCCCTTTGTTTCATTACTTAACCAATTTTGCCAATGGCAAGCAATTTTCTGGGAGGGTGTAAAACAATCTGAATGGTTGTTTTGGCGGGAACATATCTCCTTGACCAGATTATTTGTTTCACAAAGGAGTTAGTTTGCAAGTGAATAAATCATCCACCTACAAACTTATTCTCTCAGAAATTTCTTATCCCTCAAATATGAGAAATGGTAGGTCTTTTTCTAAGGCCATTTAGGCCAGTTTAGGTGCAAAATAGGCTGAGTGGATGTTTTGGAAGGCCAAAATTTTATTGATCATAGACCTTTTTTCAAAACTAAATCATTGCTCATGCTTATAAGTCATCCACCCAAAAGACTACCCTTTCCTAAAAAAATTATCCCTCACAGATGAGAAATGGTGGGCATTTTCCCAAGGCTTCTTAAGCCCTTTTTGTCATTATTTAACCAATTTTTCCAATGGAGAGCGATTTCTTGGGAGGGTGCTTAACAATCTAAATGGTTGTTTTGACAGGAACATATCTTCTTGACCAGAGTCTTTGTTTCACAAAGGAGTCAATTCCAAGTGAATAAATCATCCACCTACAAACTTATGCTCTCAAAAAAAAATTATCCCTCAAATATGAGAAATGGTGGGCATTTTCCTAAGGCCATTTAGGCCATTTTTAGGTGCAAAACAGGTTGAGTGGTTGTTTGGGAAGGTCAATATTTTATTTACCATAGACTTGTTTTCAAAACTGAGCCATATTTAAAGTGCATAAATCATCCACATGAAAGTTGATGTTTTCCGAACAAAAATTACCCTCGTAGATGAGAAATGGTGGGCATTTTCCCAATGCTACTTAATCCATTTTTTTCAATACTTAACATTTTTTTCCAATGGCGAGCATGCTTCTTTTAGGGTGCAAAACAAGATGAATGGTTGTTTTGGAAGGAAAATATCTCCTTTACCAGACACTTTGTTTCAAAAATAAGTCAATTTTCAAGGGAATAAATCATCCACCTACCAACTTATTCTCTCAGAAATTTTTTATCCATCAAATGTGAGAAATGGAGAGCATTTTCCTAAGGCCATTTAGGCCAATTTTAGATGCAAAACAGGCTGAGTGGCTGTTTTGGCAGGCCAATATTTTCTTTACCAGAGACCCTTTTTAAAAAATGAGCTAGTGGTGATGTTCATAAGTCATCCACCTACAATCTGGTGCTTTCCTAAAAAAATTATCCCTCACAGGTGGGAAATGGTGGGCATTTCCCAAGCCTACTTAAGCCCTCTTTTTCAATACTTAACCAATTTTTCCAATGGCGAGCATTTTTATGTGAGGTTGTAAAACAGGCTGAATGGTTATTTTGGAAGGAAAATATCTCCTTGGCCAGAGACTTTGTTTCAAAAAGTTGTCAATGGTAGAGTGAACGGATTTTCTGGCAAGGTGAAAAATGGCATAAATTTGAATTTTTATTACACAACATTATGTTACTTAGAGTGTAAAATTACAAGTAAAATTTGAGTGTAAAATTACAAGTAAAATTTGAGTGTAAAATTACAAGTAAAATTTGAGTGAAAAATTACTTTTATGATATATTTCAGTTTTTTTAATTGGAGAAATTATGTCTGAAATCTAATGCCAATATTGGTTGTTTTTGTTTATTTTGCAGAGTATCTCATCAATGGATCATTCAAATGAGCCATATCAACAAAATATTCCTCGAAAAAGAGGTTGACGTAAGGGTCTAGATTACTCAAAACTTCCAACTTTGGAACCATGTGACATTGTCCTTCAATTCACTTGTGGTAGAGGTAAAAATACAACGCAATGTGTTTCTCATGGACAATGTCAAGGATTTGAAGATCGGAACTCCATACCACAAAAAGAGTCCATAAGTTTCCCTCAAATAGCAAGCAATCATCAATCCATTCTTCAAACTCAATGTCCTCAATGTAAGAAACCGATGACAAATAACAATGTCACTGGACAACATAGGCAACCTTTGTCTCCAATTGCAGTTGAAGGGAAGGTTAATGCACAAAGTGGAAATATCTATGAAATAATGAACTTTGTTCCATAGAATGTGAGGGTCACATTACATGCTGCCATCACATTGAACATTGAGTTGCAAAATAAAAATATGTACCAAAAAATGAACCCAGTTTTGCAGAATGAGGCCCTACTTTTACCTCAAAGATCAGTGATTGATGCTATTGTTGTTACAAATCACTCTAAGCAAAGTGTAGGTTGTGTTGCTCAACAACCTAGGGAGCCTTTGGCTGCATTTACTGATGAAGGGAATCAAAGTGTAGAGTCCGATGGGAAGCAATTGGAAAATGAACCTCTTATGAACTTGGATGCAACTGGAAGACATGAAACAACTGAAATAATTGCATTTCATGAACAAATGGACATAAATGTAACTAGAGAAAATCAAATTTATACAATTGGTCAAGTTGTAGCAAAATTCTAGAAGGTTTTTCAGCAAATGAAACTATGGATGCTAAGAGAAGGTCACTAGGAAACCACATAAGGACATCCTTATTGCATCTTAAAAAGATACTGATATGGTATAACCACAGGGTAAATGAGGGGAAGACAAAATTTAAAGATATTAGGAGATAATTTTTTGGAAAATCACTTAAAGATGTAGATGAGAATGACATTATTGCTGGAATCGGGTACTTCATTAGAAAAAACTATAATGAAGAATCTAAAATTGAGGATGTTCCAATTATAGTTGACTCATAGCTCAATGTCCAAGCTTGTATATTGTTCTCGCCATGCTGGGATCAAAACAATTTTGAAGATCTTTCATGAAATTCAAATAATTGCACAAGATTATGACAAGGTACATCCAACTAGAGGCGTGGAGAAAACAATTTTTTTTCAAATTTGGGAGGAGATAGAGAAAATTGGTGTTCCATGTAAGCCAGGATAATCATACCATCATAAAATCCAACAGTACAATGATCTTAACTATGGGCAATCAGATGGATCGACATCATACAAGATCCTCATTCGACATGAGGGAATTGTAAAGGTTTAATAATTATGTTAAGATATCAATTATTTTTTATGTGGGCCTTGACTAACAATAAATGATGTTGTTATTATGCTTTGACTATTGTTGAATGGCTCTCAGTGTTATTTACTTTGAAAATAAATCTTAGTATTTATTCATATGCATTGAAACTTATGTATTGTTTTTAGGTTATTGAAGGCCTACCAGATGAAGAGAAGAATAAAAAGTTGGTGAGGATGTGAAAGTGTTATAAATAATTCAACATGTTGCAAATGCAAGGGTGTGGGGGGGATGATGTATATGCATATGATAAAAGGTACATCAGTTTCATCATATTATCTAGTTTGAATGGTGATATCATTTCATTCATGACAAACAGTTTGATCCATTGTCATTGCAGGATTGGCTTCCTTGCAAGTGAGTTGTTGTGGTTGTGTTCTTGTTGTTTAGGAGATGAGATGGTTCCTTATATGCATGTCCAAGGGTCCCATTCTCTTGAGATGACACATTCAATTTGTCCTTATAGATTGGGACGTCTAAGGAATGAAGTAACGGGAGCATAAGCATAGAGAAATGAAAATTTTGAATAACAACCAAGGAGGAGGAAGAGGAGTCCATAAGGACAATAGAAGAACATTTGAACATGATAGAATGTGTCTTGTAAATGAGATGAGAGCACAATTTTTCAAGCTTGTTATGAGATCAGAAGTTACTTTCCAAAAGTTTAGACAAAGAAGATTCTTTCCTTCAACTATTAGAAGTCAACATCGTGTTGAATATGATAAGTCAAGGAATCAATCGAATAAGGAAACTGCAGCACAATTGGAATCACGTTTCCCTGATGTCACTTGTCAACAAGTGGAACAACTATTTAAATCAAGGGAAAAACAATCTAAGAAATAATTGATTGCACCACCATCAGTAAGTTTGTCCTAATTTTATATGTTATCTCGTTTGATTTTCAGTTTATAGTGTGAGGAATCATAATGTGTGTGTTTAATTATTAATATGTCCTCCTAGTTCAATAACTATCTTCCGGATCAAAACCAATCAACAAATAAAGAGAAGAGGCTTATCATGAATCACGTCACTTTGGAAAGCACAAGGAAAAAAATGGTGTTAAAACAAAAAACAACAACCTGTCTTTCCCTCCAATAGTGAGTTATATTAATTCAATTCATTACATAGATCAACATGTCTTTATCAATCTAGTTTATCTGTGGTTGAAGTCACAAATTTTGCTCAAACTTTGACTTTGTCCACCTCACCGATTGCAGGAAATGAGCCAGTCTAGTGTGATCAAACACAACAAATTCAAGGGGAACTTGGTTTTGATACCCTAATGATGGTTGATGACAATAACAATAAAAATTTTGGTCTTTTATCATCGAAAAAAGAGGCATTAGAGACCAATCAAATAGAAGAATTGAATGGAGCAACTACCGTTGATATTCCATTGATGGAATCTATGATTCACAATAGAAGGTGTCTTTCATCCTCAATAAATGGGGCAGCCCAAAGTGCGGAACAAGAAATTCAAGGGATAGCTCTTGGCATACAAGTCATGGAAGCTAACAATCATATCAAAAATGGTCTTGATAAACCAAGTATGAGACAACCAAAAAAAAGAAAAGTCCAAAATGATCATAAAGAAACATTGTATGCAAAGTGGTGAAGAACATAACATTCATAATGAAATGACATTAATATGGTCTTAATGTATTAAGAGACCTATTTTGTTGATATTTTGGTGATATTTATGGCCTTAATGTATTAAAAGACCTATTTTGTTTAAAAGTCCAAAATGATCATAAAGCAACATTATATGCAAAGTAGTGAAGAACATAACATTCGCAATGAAATGTAATTCATATGGTCTTAATGTATTAAGAGACCTATTATTGCTAGATATAGTTCTGAAAAGGTCTAATATTGTATGCACCTATACGCATTGTATTGCCATTTCTCTCTGAAAATAAAATCTTGGAGTTTTCTGAGGAAAAAAACAACCATTTGCTGAGATTTCGTCATAAATTCATTCTATTGTGGCAAGATTTTGTTACATGTGTAGTTATAGTTTTTTTACCCAAGAAAAGAACAATATAATTGTTATTTAAAAGAAATGAAATCGAGCATAATTGTCCATTGTTACTGTCGAAATTCACCAAGTCATCATAGCCAATACATGAAAAAGGATATTAAAAATATTTGGACAGTTACAAATGCTCTAAAAAATTCATTGAGTGTAAAGGCACTTGAATATTATTTTATATCACCCACTAATGTACAACGACGGAAAAAGTAAGACAACTAAAAATCATTCTTCATTATCTCCCGATAAATACAAAACTCCATCATACAAAAATTCATTTTTCATTATCTGTCGATAAATACAAGACTCCATCACACAAAAATGCATTTTTATTTGTATGTCGATAAATACAAAACAACATCATAAAAAAATGGGTTTTTCGTTATCTACCGATAAATACATATATACATTGGTTTATACATGTCTAGCATGTTTATAAGATGGTTGCAATCCCTCCTCTTGAGCAGAAGACAAATCTAAATGGTCTCTCTTGCCTTTCGTAGAAGACTGTAATTGTTCTAGAGATGTGCAAGGCGCATTTTGCAATTTGTTTTCAAGCTCTCTAACTTTCGGTGTAACTTTTTTTTAAATTTCCAAGCAAAACATTTTTTACCTCCATTAGTTTGTTCAACATTTCCACATTTTTCTTATACTTCGTTGATTCATGTTTTTCCTTGACTTCCAATTGTTGTCTCATATTTTTCAACTGATCGGTAACTTCATTCAATTCACATTTTAGATTCTGTTTTTCTTTCTCGTGCTCTTTTTCCCTCGACTCTATCTCATTAGGAACGATAGGAATCGCCATCATCACAATAGCTTAACTTTGTAATTCCTTTTGCAAATCAGCAATTGTGGATTTAAGTTTTTGAATTTCCATATCACATCCCAAATGGTGAACTTTTGGACCATTGAAGAGTTTTGATTCCAGCTCTCTTATTTTTGCATCTTTTCCAGCCATCTTCTCTTTCATTTCTTTATATAATGGTGATGAACCAAACACATCACTTGGTGCAATGCTCATTGAGAAGCATTCTTGTAGCATCTTCTCTCGGTTTTCTAAGGACTTCTCTCACTCTTCTAAGGACATTGTACCTGTATGTTTTTATTTCCTTCTACAGTTACCCTCGTCTCCTTTGGTACCCTTACCTTCACCCTCACCACCTTCTTCACTATAATTGTTTTTCCTCTCCTTTGGTTTTTAATTTCTAGAGATTCAAAGATCCTTTCGAACCTTTTGCCTCTCATCTTATCAACTTGCTTCGAAATGTTTTTTCTCAAACTAGAAATTAATGATTCTAATTCTCCAAAACAATTTCCATGGCTTCCCTCCCACTCTTTCATATTCAACTGATATTCTTGTATTGATTGTTTATTTTCTTTAATTTTCTTTAATTGAAAACATGTGGTCTTTATTTCAACTCTTCTTTAAGTTCACTCACTTCATCATTAGCTTTTTCCAAAGCCTCTTTATACACAACCCTCACTGACTCAATTTCATTTTCAGCTTCATCAGTGATTTTGTCCACTTCTTTGGATAATAGTTCAACCATTTCTTCTTTCCATTTTATAATTTTGTTCCCTTTGAATTGATTATCCACAATTGTCTTTTGCAACACTGCTATCTGTTTGAGGTATTCTATAATATTATTATCTTTTCTCACGCCCTCTTCCTCCTAATTGCATATATATGAAGCTTGTTCCTTTAAATTCTCCATTTTATTGTTGAGGTATTGTAACTTCTAAGAATATTATATTTTTACTTTATTATTCTGGAGATGTTTCATTCCTCTGTGGAGACCCTATTGTATATCCAGAGATGTTTTATTCCTCCGTGGAGAATGTGGTAACTTTGGTTATTAGAATTCCCTAGCGGGGTCGGCCCCATATGAGTCATGTGGGTTAAAGGGTTATTAGACCACCCTAGTAGGGGTTGGCCCAGTCAGCATTATGTTAAGTGGTTAAGTTGGGGCCAACCTAGTTAATGTAAAAGTCAAGTTGGAGTAGTGTATAAATAGAGGAGGTGTGTTCCTCATTTATCACACACACAAACACTCATTCACTCACTTGTGATTGACGCATAGGGGAGAGAGATATCTGCTATGGAGGAGAAGGAGATCATGTTTTGGGATCACATATTTGTATTTGTTGGTCATCTATATTGAGGAATCTTTGCGAGGTTTTCTACCCCACGAGGGTTTCCCAGGATAAACTGTGTCTCTTGTGTTTAGGTTGTGCTTGTTGTTATTTCAGTGATCCTGTATATGCTATTGTTGTGAAATGAACTGTAATACTGATATTTTGTCTTAGCATATTGAATCTTAACATTGTATCAGAGCTAGCATGAAGGAATGCAATGTACGGCACTTACGACACTTGTCTCACTTGCGATAATTTGAAAGTTAGTGTTTTATATAGCAAAAACCAGTCATCGTGGAACTTTCGCTATAAATCCATTTTTCCGAAGTTTCAGGATCTGAAACTTCTATAGGTCGTAGATAACATCCCTCTGTACCTTGTTTCTGAAGGCCAGCCTCAAATTTGTTGTACTTTGTGATTTATGATCCGTATAAGTTAGGGTTTCTTCCTCTTCCAGATCTCAGTCATAAACAAGTGACCTAGGAAAAAAGGTCACAACTTGGGCTAGGAAGCTTCAAATTAAATTCTATAAAAAGTGACAGTAAGAGCACGTACTGTTGTTTCACAGGTAAAAGTTTCAGAGGCCGAAGTTGAACAAGTGACACGTGGCACTCTGTACAAGTTCGATATGTTGTTTCATCCCATAAACAGGTCATGTTGTGAAACTTGGAATAAATGTCTCTTAGAGAATCCATTTGAGGTCAGAACTATGGGGTTGGAAATATGACAGGTCCAGCTACCACAGGTCGAAGTTTCAGACCCTGCAGATCCGAAATTTCAGAGATGCACCAGAAACAATACGGCACATGAAATGGCTAAACGGAGGAAATCTAAGATGAGGAGGAAGAAGCTCTCACTTAGGGTTTTCAATTCTTAGGTATGGAAGGACCGGATACAATATTGGAGACACCTAATACAACATTGGAAGCTTTGATAATGGATTTGGAATCCATTCAGCATAGATATTGACCCTTGATCAAAATGTTGTGGGAGGAAGGAGATTGAAAATTAGGGTTTCCAAGTAAGAAGAAACCCTAGCAAAGTTGGGAGACTCATAGGGAAGCGATGAAGAAGGTTTAAATGGAACTGATATTTATCATACTAGCACCATGAACCTATACAAGATGTTTGACAAGTAATATACCTTGGATGGTTAGGTTTTTACCCCTATAGACAAGACTACTTGTCAGGTATGACTTGAGAAGACACTGGTATGTTTTGAAAACTGATTCTTAACTAAGTTCATAATATGTTTGTCTTCATGTTATTGAGGTTAGTACAATCATTATTGTTTGATAGTGAATGCATGTGAATGATAGAATACATTCATTGATTAGGTTTATGACACTTATGATTGTACTAATGCACTTGTGGTGTTGTATGAGGATGATGTTTTCTGCTAACAAGATACAGCTACATCAAGAAAGACAAATCAAGTTCTATGACCATGATGACATAAAGACAAAGACTCGTCCATAGTATTTGACCACATAGAAGCTCTACTTACGAGGTATGTATGACTTTGTTCTACTATGCTTAACTTATGAGATATGCAGGTTCTAGCACAAGGTCTCTAAATCATTGAAGAGAACAAAGAAGATGTTATTTGGGTATGCTAAGACATAACCAAGCATGATAATCCAGGTATGTTTTCATATATCAAGTTAGAGTCCTACTTTGTGTTAGGATATTAGGTAAGCAATACCTGTGTATGAAATGATCATGACCATACATACTTAAGATTATTTAGAATCATAATGTTTTGATAGTATTGAGACTATACTAATGAATGTATGATTATGTATGCGATCATGAGGATGACACTAGTGCATACATGAGCATGCATAGTGGTCCAGGTTGGATAAAAGTTCAAAGACTTATAATCATGATGCTATCATAGAAATCAAAAGGGAGGAAACCACACAAACATAAAAGATAAGTATTTGAGTTGTTATTTGAATCTCTGAATAGTTAATGATATTGCTCGTAATAGTTATATGCATATGATGGGTAAGTTGGACAAATATTCCATTGTTGCTTGTCTAGAATGAAACCTCTTTGCTGACATGTTGAGAGCTGTGCACGGTCTCGATAGTATATTCTAGTAGAGATGGAAGGAATCAAGATAACCACTGTATGCATACAGGATATGGAAAAGTGTTGTGCCAAAGTATTGGTCAAGATAGTTGCATGACTATGTGAATCATATCAGTATGAATAATAGGTTATCATTGAAATGTCAACATGATTTGATGATTATCAAGTATTAGTAATCATGTAATTAAATTTGATTTGTAGGAAAGATTATGAACAATGATGAACACCGAACAAAGTGATGGATATTCAACGAGAAGACTTACAAATCAAACATACTATAGAAGGCTCGTGGCTAGAAGATTCTCTTAGAAAGAGGAAGAGGATCATGACGAGATGTTTGTTCCAAGTGGCTAGATAAGACCATTCTCTTAATGGTGTAATTAAAGAAGAAGTACGAATCAAGAAAACTCCCAGGATTCAAAGCTCTGTACAGGCACCCAGGATCGATAGTCATTTGATGAGCTTAATGATCACCATGGGTGATGCGAATTTCAACCTTTGATACAAGGTTGACAATGGTGTATATATATAGATGAAATTATTCTCTTATATGTATTCAAGAAGTTCGAATGATCTTGAAGCTCATATCAGTAGACCCATCTGACGGGAGATGGCACAGATAGATATGCAGAAGATCACTCAATGCAAAGTGTGAATGATGTTCAGTCACAGAGGGATAATTGATAGCTTCTTGACAAAAGTAAAGCTGATCCTAACCTTTACATTAAGGTTATGGATGATGAACCTGTCATACTATTACTGTATGGGGATGGTATCCTTCTGACAGGGAATGAGAAACATATCATGGAAAGCAAGAAGAAGCTAGCTACATAATTTGAGATGAAAGATCTCAAATTGATGCATTACTTCCTAGGTCTAGAAGTATAGCAAGGCCTAGAAGAAATCTTTCTCAACCAGGGAAAGTATTTGATATGTTGGAATGCAAAATCCATGGCCACTCCCATGGATTCCAATTTGAATCTGTTAGCTGATGAATCATCAGAGTTAGTGGATGTGACTCTGTACAGACAGATTATTGGGTCATTGATGTATCTGACGAATATAAGGCCAGATATATGCTTTGTTGTGAACACCTTGAGTCAGTATCTAGTGGGACCTAGGCATGTTCACCTGATAGCTGCAAAGCATGTGATGAGGTACCTAAAGGGTACGATATACTTTGGTCTATGTTTTCTTGGAGATCATGACTTCAAATTGTATGGCTACATAGATGCGGATTGAGCAGGAAGTGTATCAGACAGAGCACATCGAGCGGATGTTATTATCTGGGATCTACCATGATCTCGCGGGTTAGAAGGAAGTAGTCTAGTGTGGTTCTCAGCATAGCTGAAGCGAAATATATACCTACTTGCTCTGCTAGTTGTGAAGCGCTATGGCTTCAGAAGTTGTTATCAGGAGTATTTGACTTAGAGATGGACTCCACTATGATCCTGTGTGACAACCATAGTTGTAACAAGATGACCGAGAATCCTATGTTCCATGATAAGTCAAAGCACATAGAGATCCGTTATTTTTATATACGGGATATGGTGCAAAAAGGAGCTATCAAGCTCGAGTATGCGAGCATTGACGAACAAGCTGCTGATATATTGACCAAACCTCTATCTCGAGTAAAGTTTGAGTATTTCCGAGACAATCTTGGTGTTGTTCAGAAGGACCCTCCTTGAAAGGGGGAGTGATATGGTCAATGATGATATTTGGATACTGGTCTCGATGTGGATACCTATATCGATGATGAGATTGCCTATATCGATGGTAAGGTCAATGATGAGGATACTTGTATTGATGAGGATACTATATCGATGATGTGGATACTTGTATCGATGATGAGGATACTTGTATTGATGATGTGGATACTTGTATCGATGATGAGGATACATGTATTGATGATATGGATACTTGTATCGATGATGAGGATACTTGTATTGATGATGTGGATACTTGTGTCGATGATGAGGTTAACTGTTCCGACGATGAGGTCGATGAAGTGGTACTTAGACTTTGTCTAAGAGGACTAGTGGGATTGCATCATCCTTGGACTTATGTCCTAAAGTGATAGGGATTGATCATCCTGTAAGTGGATCAGGATTGCATCATCCTTGGACTCATGTCCTAAAGTGATAAGGATTAATCATCCTGTAAGTAGATTGGGATTGCATCATCCCTAGACATGAGAGATGTCTTAAAGTGATAAGGATTAACCATCTTGTAAGTAGATTGGGATTGCATCGTCCCTAGACATGAGAGATGTCTTAAAGTGATAAGGATTAATCATCATGTAAGTAGATTGGGATTGCATCGTCCCTAGACATGAGAGATGTCTTAAAGTGATAAGGATTGATCATCCTATAAGTTGATCTAGGATTGCATCATCCCTAGACATGAGAGATGTATTAAAGTGATAAGGATTGATCATCCTGTAAGTTGATCTGGGATTGCATCGTCCCTAGACATGAGAGATGTCTTAAAGTGATAAGGATTGATCATCCTGTAAGTTGATTTTGGATTGCATCATCCCTAGACATGAGAGATGTCTTAAAGCAATAAGGATTGATCATCCTGTAAGTTGATCTAGACTGCATTGTCCATAGACATGAGAGATGTCTTAAATTGAGAGGGATTGATCATCCCGTAAGTGGATCGGGATTGTATCCTCCTTGGACCTATGTCCTAAATTGAGAGGGATTGATCATCCCATAATTGGATCATGTGTATTGCAGAGTATGTTACTATGATGATGATGTTGATCGACAAGATCTACATGATGATGTTGTTGATCGAGACGATCCAGATGTTATTTTTGTTGATCGAGAGGATCCAGATGTTGATGTTATTGATCGAGAGGATCCAAATGTTGATCGAGAGATCTAGATGATGTTGTTGATCGAGAGATCCAGATGATGCTATTGACCGAGAGATCAAGATGATGTTGTTGATTGGGAAGGAGATCCAGATGATGCTGTTGATCAGGAGATACAGATGATGATGATGTTGATAGAGAGATCCAAATGATGATGTTGTTGATCAAAGATCCAGATGATGATGTTATTGATCGAGAGATCTAGATGATGATGTTACTGTAGTTGTTCGAGTGCTACAGAAGATGAAGACTTTGTACTGAAGATGTTGATGTTCTAGTATTGAAGATCTTGAAGATGGTCCAGTAACTGTTTGAGTTACTGATGATGTTAATGAAAGCTTCCAATGATTTATAGATGTATCATGTATGATGTTGATGACTCCTTGCTCCTGCAGATGTTGTTATAATATCCTTCTTGTTCAGGGGGAGTGTTGAGATATTGTAACTACTAAGAATATTATATTTGTACTTTATTATTCCGGATATGTTTCATTCCTCCATGGAGACCTTATTGTATAGCTGGAGATGTTTTATTGCTCTGTGGAGAATGTGGTAACTTGGGTTATTAGAATTCCCTAGTGGGGTCGGCCCTATATGAGTCATGTGGGTTAAAGGGTTATTATACCACCCTAGTAGGGGTCGGCCCAATCAGCATTATGTTAAGTGGTTAAGTTGGGGACGACCTAGTTAATGTAAAAGTCAAGTCAGAGTAGTGTATAAAGAGAGGAGGTGTGTTCCTCATTTATCACACACACACACTCATTCACTCACTTGTGATTGGCGCATAGATGAGAGAGAGATCTTATTTGGAGGAGAAGGAGATTATGTTTGGGGATTACATCTTTTTATTTGCTGGTCATCTATATTAAGGAAACTTTGCTGGGTTTTCTACCCCATGAGGGTTTCCCGGGATAAATTGTGTCTCTTGTGTTTGTGATGTGTTTGTTGTTCTTTCAGTGATCCTGTATATGCTATTGTTGTGAAATGGAATGTAATACTGATATTTTTTGTCTTAGAATATTGAATATTAACATTTATCATATATGATGAACACATATCTACTATCAAACTTATATGATGGAATGTCTAAATGGATAGCGGAAGCCCTTGAATCAGATTTGAAAGAACAATCATACTCAATTTCCAACTGTTTAGGAGGAATTATATCAAGAACCTCTTGAGGAATGGAAAAGTGAGCAGTGTTTTGTTCCATTTCATTGCCTATCACCTCCTCCCAATGACCTCTATCTACATGTCCATGTAAGTCTTTCAAAGTTGTGGCAACACAGACTACATCAATTGTGACAAAATCAGGAGACTGTACTCATAACTCGTCATAGTGCTCAGGAGTTTGTACTGGTGATTCCTCGTTCTATTCAGGAGGTTGTACTGGTAATTCCACATGGTGCTTAGGAGATTGTACTAATTCGTCATTCTGCTGAGGATATTTTACTGGAAATTCCTTATTATGTTCCCTGCTATTACATTTCCTAGCGTATGTTTTATGAATAGATGGTTTTGGAAAATATGTATTTTCATGCTGGTTGATATCACCAATCTCTATTTCAGTAGCATGGGCTCGACATAAATCAATATTTTTTTGAAGTGTGCCCAGGAAACTAAATTTAACCTTCCTTAATTGGCTCTCTTGTAGGGTAGAGTGTATTTTCTTAGCCAATAGATGAGGAATATCTGTAAGTATATCTTCCACCCAATGTATCACTACCGACATACATTCACCCGTAATGTCCTGCCTCTGATGATTTAGAATCATCCTAAGGACAATATGAATAAATGTTTTGTATATTCTGGGAGGGGCATCTTGCATTCTTATAACATTTCTCGGAACATATATTTCTCACCCACAAATTTTATTGGCCATCTGGTTCTTCTCCTGCCTGGGAATTTTCCAAGAGCTTAAAATCGCTCCCCCTCTGCGTGGAATATTTGTAACTAGGGAAACCAAATCAAGGTCGAGGTTTACCCGCTTCCCAAAAATTCCGAGTTCCATATTCCCAACATTATATTTTGAAATTGCCTCATCTATATCCTCATCAACATAATTGAACATTCCAAACAAAAAGTCGAAAACTTATGCTTTCCTTAGGATAGTTTCCATACATGGTGGCCAAATCTTTGCACCTCTCCATGCATAAGAATACTACTAGAATTTTTTTACTGTTAACCTATCATCTGTGGATGTTTTTGTTTCAACTGTGGTTGTAGAGGAGGATGCTCGTGTTTCAAATGCGCCCGTGGTAGAGGATGCCCCTGTTTCAAGTTCAACCATGGTTGTCTAGGTTCAAAGCGGAGGTGATGCACATAGACTGTATTTCAAGATCACAAATTATACCCGCAAAGAGTATTTCCACAACAAAACGAGGAGCTTCAGTGTATTTCAAGGTCATAATTCACGGCTTGGGAAAGCACTTTTCCCTATGCTGACATCCAACTTTTAATATTTTTTCAGGCCTTGTCATCGGAGGGAATTTTATAAATTGGTTGTACTTTGACATAAAAAAGTGCACAAACATAAGCTTTCACTTTTTATAAATTGTTTGTACTTTGACATAAAAAAAGTGCACAAACATAAGCTTTCACTTTTTATAAATAGATTGTACTTTCGAATTTTATAAACTGGTTGTACTTTGACATAAAAAAGTGCATAAACATAAGCTATCACTTTTCAGTACTTGGCCATTTTTGCCAACGGCGAGCATTTTCTGGCATGGTGCAAATTAGGTTGATTGGTTGTTTTTGAAGGCCATTATCTTCTTGGACAATGAATTTTTATCACGAATGAGTCGATGGTCAAGTGCACAAATCATCCACCTGAAAGATTATGCTATTTGAATTTCTTTATCCCTCAATGGTGACAAATTGCGGGCATTTTCTTGAGGCCATTTAGGCCAGTTTTAGGTGCAAAATTGTCAAAGTGCATGTTTTGGAAGACCAATATATTTTTACCAAAGCCTATTTTCCAAGACTAAGACTATATTCAGGTGCATTGGTCATCCAACTACAGGAAGGTTCCCTCGAAATAATTATCTCTCTCTGTCTGAGGAAATGGCGGCCATTTTCCAAAATCCACTTGAGCCATATTTTCGGTACTTAGCCATTTTTGGCAAAGGGGGGGCATAATATGGGAGGGTGCAAAAAAGGTTGATTGGCTATTTTGGCAGGCCATTATATTCTTGGCCATAGAACTTTATCGCGAATGAGTCAATTTTCAAGTGTGTAAATCCTCCACCTGAAAGCTTATGTTTTTCAGAAAAATTTAATCCCTGACTGGTGAGAACTAGTGGGCATTTTCCAACGGCCATTTAGGTCAGTTTCAAGTGGAAAAAAGGCTGAGTGGATGTTTTGGCAGGCCAATATATTCTTCACCGGAGAATTTTTTCCAATACTGAAACTATATTCAGGTGCATTAGTCATCCACCTACAGGATAGTTCCCTCTAAATAGTTATCTCTCTCTCTGTGAGGAAATGGCGGTCATTTTCCCAGAGCCACTTGAGCCATATTTTCAATACTTAGCCATTTTTGCCAATGGCGAGCATTTTCTGGAATGGTGCAAAATAGGTTGATTGGATGTTTTGGCAGGCCATTATCTTCTTGGCCATAGACCTTTTATCGAGAAGGAGTAAATTCTCAAGTGTGTAAATCCTCCACCTGAAATCTTATGTTGTAAGATAAATTTAATCCCTCACTAGTGAGAACTGGTGGGCATTTTCCTAAGGCCATTTAGGTCAGTTTTAAGTGCAAAAAAGGCTAAGTGGTTTTTTTGGCAGGACAATATTCTTGAGCAGAGACGTTTTCCAAGACTGAGACTATATTCAAGTGCATTAGTCATCCACCTACAGGATGGTGCCCTCCAAATAATTATCTCTCTCTTTGTGAGGACATGACATCATTTTCCCAAAGCCATTTGAGCCATATTTTCAATACTTAGCCATTTGTGCCAATGGAGAGCATTTTTGGAATGGTGCAAAAGAGGTTGATTGGATGTTTTGGTAGGCCATTATCTTCTTGTCCATAGACCTTTTATCAAGAAGGAGTAAATGGTCAAGTGTGTAAATCCTCCACTTGAAAGCTTCTATTGTCAGATAAATTTAATCCCTCACTGGTGAGAATTGGTGGGCATTTTCCTTAGGCTAGTTTTAAGTGCAAAAAAAGTTGAGTGGTTGTTTTGGCAGGCCAATATATTCTTTACCCGAGATTTTTTTCAAGACTAAGACTATATTCAGGTGCATTAGTCATCCACCTAGACGATGGTGACCTCCAAATATTTATCTCTCTCTCTATGAGGAAATGGAGGTCATTTTCCCAAATCCACTTGAGCCATATTTTCAGTACTTAGCCATTTTTTCCCAATGGTGAGCACTTTCTGGAATGGTGCAAAAGAGGTTGATTGGATGTTTTGGTAGGCCATTATCTTCTTGGACATAGACCTTTTATCGAGGAGGATTAAATTATCAAGTTTGTAAATCCTCCACCTGAAAGCTTATGTTTTCAGATAGATTTAATCCCTCACTGGTGAGAACTGGCGGGCATTTTCCTAAGGCCATTTGGGCCAGTTTTAAGTGCAAAAAAGGCTGAGTGGTTGTTTTGGAAGGCCAATATTTTCTTTACCAGAGCCTTTTTTTCAAGATTAAGAATATATTCAGTTGCATTAGTCGTCCACCTACAATATGGTGCCCTCCAAATAGTTATCTCTCTATTTGTCAGGAAATGTAGGTCATTTTTCCAAAGCCACTTGATCCATATTTTTAGTACTTAGCCATTTTTTCCAATGGTGAGCATTTTCTGAAATGGTGCAAAAGAGGTTGATTGGATGTTTTGGCAGGCCATTATCTTCTTGGCCATAGACATTTTATCGTGATTGATTCAATGTTCAAGTGTGTAAATCCTCCACCTAAAAGCTTATGTTGTTAGAAAAATTTAATCCCTCACTGGTGAGAACTAGTAGGCATTTTCCTAGGGCCATTTAGGCCAGTTTTAAGTGGAAAAATGGCTAAGTGGATGTTTTGGAAGAAAAATATATTCTTCACCAGAGACTTTTTTCCAAGATTGAGACTATAATCAGGTGCATTAGTCATTCACCTATAGGAGGATGCCCTCCAAATAGTTATCTCTCTCTCTATGAGGAAATGGCATCCATTTTCCCAAAGCCACTTAAGCCATATTTTTAGTACTTGGCCATTTTTTCCAATGGCGATCATTTTCTAGAATGGTGCAAAAGAGGTTGATTGGATGTTTTGGAAGGCCATTATCTTCTTGGCCATTGACCTTTTATCGAGAAGGAGTAAATGCTCAAATGTGTAAATCCTCCACCTAAAAACTTATGTTGTCAAATAAATTTAATCCCTTACTGGTGAGAAATGGTGGGCATTTTACTAAGGCCATGTAGGCTAGTTTTAAGTGCAAAAAAGGTTGAGTGGTTGTTTTGGAAGGCCAATATATTCTTGACCAGAGACTTTTCTCCAAGCCTGAGACTATATTCAGGTGCATTAGTCATCCACATACAGGATGCTTCCCTCAGAATAATTTCTCTCTCTCTGCGAGAAAATGGCGTTCATTTTCCCAAAGCCACTTGAGCCATATTTTCCATACTTAGCCATTTTTTCCAAAGGGGGACATAATATGGGATGGTGCATAAAAGGTTGATTTGTTGTTTTGGAAAGCCATTATCTTCTTGACCATATACCTTTTATCGCGAATGAGTCAATGGTCTAGTGTGTAAATCCTCCACATCAAAGCTTATGTTGTCAGAAAAATTTAATACCTCACTGCTGGGAATTTTCCTAGGGCCATTTAGGCCAGTTTTAAGTGGAAAAAAGGATGAGTGGATGTTTTGGCAAGTCAATATATTCTTCCCGGAGACTTTTTTCCAAGATTGAGACTATATTCAGGTGCATTAGTCATCCACCTACATGATTGTGCCCTCCAAATAGTTATCTCTCTCTCTTTGAGGAAATGGCAATAATTTTCCCAAAGCCACTTGAGCCATATTTTCAGTACTTCGCCATTTTTTCCAATGGCGAGCATTTTCTAGAATGTTGTAAAAGAGGTTGATTGGATGTTTTGGTAGGCCATTATCTTCTTGGCCATAGAACTTTTATCGAGAAGGAGTAAATGCTCAAGTGTGTAAATCCTCCACCTGAAATCTTATGTTGTCGAATAAATTTAATCCCTCACTGGGGAGAATTGGTGGGAATTTTCCTAAGGCCATTTAGGCAAGTTTTAAGAGCAAAAAAGGCTGAGTGGATATTTTGGCAAGCCAATATATTCTTGATAATAGCCTTTTTTGCAAGATTGAGACTATATTCACGTGCAACAGTCAGCCACCTACAAGATGGTTCCCTCAGAATAATTTTCTCTCTCTCTCTCTCTGTGAGGAAATGACAGTCATTTTCCCAAAGCCACTTGAGCCATATTTTCAATACTTAGCCATTTTTTCCAAAGGGGGGCATAATATGGGAGGGTGCAATAAAGGTTGATTGGTTGTTTTGGGAGGCCATTATATTCTTGGCCATAGAAATTTTATCACAAATGAGTCAATGGTCAAGTGTGTAAATCCTCCACCTAAAATCTTATGTTGTTAGAAAAATTTAATCCCCCACTGGTGAGAACTGGTGGGCATTTTCCTAGGGCCATTTAGGCCAATTTTAAATGGAAAAAAGGCCGAGTGGGTGTTTTGGAAAGCCAATATATTCTTCACCAAAGTATTTTTTTCCAAGACTGAGACTATATTCAAGTGCATTAGTCATCCACCTACAGGATGGTGCCCTCCAAATAGTTATCTCTCTCTCTCTGAGGAAATGGAGGTCATTTTTCCAAAGCCACTTGAGCCATATTTTCAATACCTTGGCCATTGTTGTCAATAACAATAACTCATCCATATTCCCTGGTATTTGCAAATATGAAAATATAAAAGAACATAGAATAATAAAACTCACATTTTCCAATTTGAATCACTCAAACAGGCCAAAAATTGAACCCTATTTTCAGGGATGATTTTCAATATTTTTACACAATAGCAATTTTTAGGATAAAATTGAAAGTATTGAATAGTGTAGTGATGACTGTTAATACACATCGTGTTCAACTTGAATCATTCAATTTGAGTATTAACGTTCTTACTAGCACATGAAGATTGTTTTTATTTCTGTGTTAGATTAAATAATCTGAATTTAGTCCTTGGATAAAAAAGGTAAAACACCACTCATTCTTTCCTAAGAAATAATCCTATTATATTTCAAGATGAAATATAGTACATTATTCAACAACCTGTAAATTGTTCTATCGAAATACCCCAAGTTTCTTCAGCAGACTGAAAGTCCAAAATGGTCAACAAATCTAATCTTGGAGCAGCTACAATAGAACCAGAGTGCATGTACATATAAATTTCACTTCATGTAACTATCATAAATAAATATTATCGACAGAACTAAATAATAAGAAGGGAGAAAAACTATTTAGACCAGTCCAGAGTTAATTTTAGATGGTTTTCCCCACAAACATGAAGAAAATTCCCCTTTTGTAAGGTTTTCGTTTCTGAAAAGTTCTACTTTATTTTTTTTGCAAGTGCAGATCCTCATAGGGCATGTTTTGATGACTATGTGAGACTAAAATAAGTATCTTTTAGGACAGATAAAAGAAATTACAAAACCATCTTCTTAATAGCCCATAAGATACAAAATGTATATTATCTATTCAAACATTCAAATTTCGTATATAAAGAAAAATTTCATGGAAAAGAAAAATCATCTATAACATAACAATAAAATACCAAAAACAATTTAATGCAAGAAATAAATAATTCATATATACTAAATAATATTATAATTCACCATACATATTACACCAAACAGTATAAAAATTTATTAATGAAAGGAAAAATGTTTACAAATCCAAATGGGGTATACCAGTCCTCATCCCTAATCCATAAAACTGATGGACAAGGTCCCATTGGTGTGAATCCCATGAAAATTGTACTTGTACACGAGGTTGTAGGCTATTATACAAATAGAGAAATCTAAATTTTGGTCCCACTCTCCATTTAACAAGAGGCTGAGTCTGATCACTTGATCCTAAAGTTGGTTGATATTTATCAGAAAAGGTTGGCCATGAATATAAAACTGCCTCCTTAAGATTCTCATCGCCTTCTAAGCTGAACTCTAGTGAATTATTCTTCTTTACAATCCCAGGAGGTACAAAATGCATTGCAATTAGTTCAAAAGTAACCATGAAACTTTCATCTGAACAAGGAATTTCCACATAAGATTCACTACGTATAATGTGTCAAGACCTTATGTGATTGAAAACTTTGTAGGAAAGAAGATGAATATTGTGACGATGTACTCGATTGGGCTGCAATAGTCCAATATATGATGTCAATGCATTGTGTGTTCCATATTTTGTAGATGCAGCTAATCTAGAAGTAACAACTTCATTGTCACCTTTTGTTGCAAGAAATTGAAAATTGGTGTGCTTATCATCATTCATAGCAATAAATTGACAAAAAAAGGTTCTCCTTTTCGACTGCTAGTTCCCAACCTTTTAATAGAGCTCATAGTAAATAAAACATCAATAATTCCTACAACACAACATATTATAACATTAGATACTATAAATAATTTTTTCATATATGAGTTGAAGAATATATATTAAATGATACACATGTATACTCACCATCAATTATTTCAGTTGGTATCAACAAAGTTTGTTTTGTTTAAAACACCTCATGTGGATGCAAATTCACACCTTCGGGAATATAGTGGCCTCTACCAAAAACATCTACATGATTTTCAAATATTCTTACCCAACAAAATGTTCCACCCATCTACTAGAGAATCCAACACTTCTACATGATATGGAATTTTCAATGGCTCATCTTCAGACATTCCAGGCAATTTTTCATAATAAATACGAACATACATGCATGTCTTTATGGTAAAATCAAATGGATTTGTGTTTTGCACCAATAGCCCATCCATTTGAATGAATTTCTTTCTGCCAATATTCACAAAATGACCATTTTGAGTCAACAGGGGAGTCACATCTAAACAAGATCCCATATAAAACCCTCGCTTGATGACTGCATTGGAATGTTTTTTATGATTTTCATCTGGCCCACTTGAAGATAATTGTGATTTCATTTCATAAATTGAAGGATGATGCAACGTAAGTTGCCAATTTCATCTGCATACACCATTTGAACAAGAAGAACATCATCCATAGCATGTGTCTATGTCATTGGTACTATCAGTGTAAAGAATTGGATCATCACCTCAATGATCCAACATTGTCAACTCTACATTTCTTGTACGTGACTCATCTATAACTTTGCAAATAATGATTTCTTCTAAACCATTTTCTCCTTTAAGAACAACAATTGTATCAAAGTTTGGAGCCTTTCCCTTAACATACTGTAGAGTTGAATGGCATCAAAGTTGATAAGGTATATCCCTATCATTAGGTTGGTTCTCAACATCATTACCGTTGGATACATCATCGTCACTCCAACAATCAGTTTTTGCAAGTCTATATAATTTCCGTGACTTTTGTCGTTGTATAGACAATTGTTGCTTCATTTTTTGTCTCTTTTCTCATTCAACATCCTCTTCGGCAAGTATTTGAAAATATTATTCCACAACCTCTGGAGGCAATGAATTTCTTTCTTTATGTGGCAACGGATAAGGGTATGTATTGACCATGATCAAATTTATAAGAAGTAAAATTATGCAATCACGATAGGAAGCCAAAATGGCCTACACAGGTTACACGTGATCTCTTAATTGGAAAGCAAGAGTGAAAAAATAGAGTATGTATAATGGAATAATATTAAAACTACATAAATTATAACCTTTGGTAAAACCCTTCGATTTCTTTTTCCCTTCCAACCAAGATTTTAGATTCGCATCCAGATGGTCCAAACTGATATCTGCATCAAATAGTAAAGGGTGAATTTATTTACTCTACATATATAGTATCTGATAAATCATTTTATAGACTACTTACATACAAAAATTGCAAGGTAAGAAAGTAAATTATTTTAAGCACAAAAAAATGAAAAAAATATATATTCTTACCAGTCGTATCACTACACCATCGATTTTACTCAAAGTATTTCAACGTGGTCCGATTTGGTTTGATCAGAGAGATGATGGGTTTAATCAATTGGTCGATAAGTATTCCATCACTAGACCAGTCCATCAACAGAAAAACTAAAAAAAATTATTTTCATTCGGTCACTAAACCATCATTTTTTCATCAGATTTCAATGCAATCAATTTTGGTTTGATCACAGACCTGTTGATGGGTTCGTATATTTTGTTCAAGCAGGGTAATAATGTAAAAAAATTTAAGCACAAAAAAATGAAAAACAAAAATACTTACCAGCCGTATCACCACACAATTGATTTTTCTCAGAGGATATCAACGCTGTACAATTTGGCTTGATCAGAGAGATGGTGCGTTGATGGTTCGAGCAGGGTTAGATCTAAAACAAGGCACGAGTTCAAATATTTTGATCAGGGTAATATATAAAACAAAATAAGTAATATTTGTAAGCAATAGAGGGTTCCTTTGCAATGCATATTCTGTAAGCAATATAATGCTCCACTTTACTTACAATAGGCTCTGAAATAAAAAAAACGTCTTCGAAAATATACAACCCAGGGCACAAAAAACTAGAAAAAACATACTCTTACAATGATCATGATAGCATAACTTTTCTTCAGATGATTTCAACATGATCTGGTTTGGTTTGATCATAGACCGAGTGTGTTGACGGGTGCATGGATTTTTTTCAACAAGGGTAGGCTCAATACAGACGTATATTTGGTTTCATGATATATTTTGGGTATGGTTAAACCGGATATTTTGGGGCAAATAAAAAAATATGAAATTGGAGGGATTTTTCCATTAATATCCAGTTTCAAAAATTTTGAATTAGACCCACATCATATCATATGCCAAAATACACATTGTTTCTTGTGCAACCGGAAAAAATTTATGGGGAAATAGGGGTTTGACTAAATACTTGATTAGTGGTGTTAATTAAGTTTTAATTAATTTTTAAACAATTTATTATTTACGATACATTTTGGGGGTGGTAATATCTTATGTTCCACCTCTAGTATGCACTTTTGTGCTATCCGGGCCATTTGTGTTCCATCAAGCGACCATGAAAAGATAATTTGGGAGGCACACTATAGTCGAGTGGCTAGAAACTTTGACGTGGAGAAGACAATAGCAATTCTTCAAAAGTATTTCTACTGGAAAAAACTCTGGCAGGACGTCAACAAGTATATCCAATCATGCACTACCTATGCCATCAATAATCCTACCATCAAGAAGTAAGGGTTGTACACTTCTCTAGCTACCCCAGAAAATCCTTGGGAGTCAGTTTCAATGGATTACATGTAAGGTTTTCCCTCCACCACACATGGTCATGACTATGTTTGTCTGGTTATCGATTGGTTCTCTAATATGGCCATTCTAGCACCATGTACAAAGAGTATCACATCCAAATCCACAACGACGCTCTTCTTTGAGTGTGTTTGAGTTAATTTCGAGATGCCATAGACCATTGTTTCAAATTGGTACAGTAGGTTCCTCAACACCTTCTGGTCCTCCTTATGGTCTCTAATGGACACCAAGTTGACCAAACCGACTGCCTTCCACCCCCGAATGGATGGGAAGACATAAATGGTCAATTGGATGATTGTGCATATCTTGCGCATGTACAAATACAAAAATCCACATGCATGGGATGAGATCCTTCCATATGTTCAACATAGTTAAAACACATCCCTCCACAACTCTATTGGCCACAACCCCTTTCTGGTGTGCTTGGGGTTCTAGCCATTGGCCCCCATTGATGTAGCTATACCCATTGCATCTACATAGGACAAGTCCTCCCATGCTTAGTCCGAGGAAAATAAAGAAACCAAATTCATTGAACAGATCTAGCACATCCAACAACACATGCATAAAGCTAATGCCAAGTACAAACAATTACATGACTAGCATTGAGTTCCACACAAGTTTCAAGTTGGGGATAAGGTGTAGTTTCATTTGAAAAAGGAGTGCCTCACAGGCCCCCACAAAATGTTCAATCCACTTCGATATGGGCCTTACACCATCACGAAGGATGTGGGCGAAAATTCTTTTGAATTAAATATTCCCCTTTTCCTTGGCTTCCAGAGTAGTGCTTAACATGGAAGTGCTTCAACCATATTCTCCACCTCTCTTGGACACCTTAGAGAAGGATGAGCATTTAGCCCCTACATAACTTAATACAAAATTCCTTGAACAAGATACTAAGGACACACAAATGAAGGGTACCCGCCAACATAACATTTAACTCTACCAGGTTGTCAAAGTAAGGAAACTTCTTCACCAAGGAAAGTGGCTTACTAGTTGTCAAATTCAGTAGAATTTTCCCCATCTGATGAGGGATATTTATTCAAATGATACTATTTCTTCCTAAGAGGGGGGGAATGATCCAGATGGACATCGGTGGCTACCCACCTAGTCCACTGACTCAAAGACATGGTTTTCTATTCTGGTAGTTTTTTTTACGTTTTTTCAGATCTTGATCTTTCGGGGTTGTTTTGAGTCCCTAAATGACATTTTTTTGCCATGACAGCGCCCAAAAAATCATTGAAGTAATTTTCTAAGCTAACAACACGTATTCCTTCTCCAATAAATATTTCCAACAAGATACCGAGAATCTCAAACGAAGATCATATGAAAAATTTGTGCCCCAAGGAAGTTGACGTATCATCTAACCACTACATTGGGGCCCACAAACCTTTTGTAATTTCACCTTCTTGGGTTAGGGTTTTCTCATTTATGCTTTATGTTAAAAAGGAATTTTTGGCCTCATTGTAATGCAGTCTTGCGAATGAGAGTAGTCAACCCATCTATTTTTAGAGATAAGCTACCACCATCTAGAGCTTGTTTGTATTGCTTTATAGTTTACAATGTTTTTCCAATCCATTCATTAATATAATTTGGGTTTTACTGTACTACTATGTTTTCTATAAAATATTTGTGTGGATTTATGTTTTATATCATTGCCTTCATTTCATTCTCCAAATAATCCCTATCTCTTAAATGGCACAACTAGATAGATGATGGATTCATGGTTACATACTCATATCTCTTCCACATGAATGTGAGATCCCTTACTCTATGTGTTTTAAGTGAGTTTTGAAAACTTGAAAAAACCAATTAGACTGCAATAATGGCTTATGAAAATTGAATTGATCATGCAATTGCCAAAATGATATAAACTAATATGAAAGCTCAAATACTTGAAGACTGATATTCAATACTTTGTCCAAATTAGTTCTTATATTGTCAAAGGAATTCTAATAAAATCATAATCTATCATAACCATAATCCTAATCATAATCCTAATATTTGTTTGGGCTAATTAGTTCCTAGATTGACAAAAGGTGTAAAGTATGTATTTTGGGATTTTGAAACTAAGTTGTGTTCTTGTTATGAAATTTTTGAGGCATATTATATGTTGAACTTCACTCTTTGCAAATAAAATATCATGTGAAGAATGTAATTTCCATTCAACTATTAACAAAAATGATATTTCTCTCTCTCTCTCTCTCTCTCTCTCTATATATATATATATATATATATATATATATGTGTGTGTGTGTGTGTGTGTGTGTGTGTGTGTGTGTGTGTGTGTATCTATATATATGACAAATTAGTTAACCAATCATAAAATCACCATATACAAATAAATAGAAACCAATTAACCCAATGTGAACTTTTCATATAACAAATAAAATATGAAAGAAACCTATATAAAGAAGCTGAACATTAGCATAATTTTGAGGTCTCAAATGAGCCTCAAAACAAAAAAATGTAATATCTAAATCAACTTTAAAAAAAAAAAAAAAATCACATCATAGACAACGACATCATCCATAATGGTTGGGGTGGCATTGCTCGAGTTAAAGATGTTTACTTGTCAAATTCTAAATGGTGGATGAAAATGCATAATTAATTACACACGTAATGGACAAAGTATTCATAAATTGCTTTTGAATATAATATATATGTACGTAATACTCTTAAAGTACTTATAAAGTTCTTTAAAGTACTTTCTCTAAAATGAATGCTTGAATATAAAATATAAAAACAACAAAAACATGAGGAAAAAAATTGAAGAAATGGGACATGGGAATTGTAGAAAGTAATCTCAAAGTGATTAATCAATCATTTATTTGAAATCTCTATGAACTCATTGTATTAAGTTATTCCATCGTAACAATGGTTTATAAAAACTTCTTAACATTATGAAATAAAAGGAGAAAGAATAATATTTTTGAAAGAAGCCCCCCATCTCAATAGATTCTCCATTCATAATACAAATGGCTAATGCTCCCCTTTGTTGGCTTCTTCATCAATCAAATAGCATTGGACATTTCATCTTTTCATCTTTGCTTTTGCTTTATTTTGTGGTCATTCTTTATCTATATCATATCCATATTTTAAGAAATATTAAGCTGAGAATGTGACAAATTAGCTTATCCATTTTTTGAGATGTGCCATTTTCGAGCCTTCACCTTAAGAAGAAAACAATTAGGGTTGGGGAGTAAGATATAAAGATGCTTTCATTGATTTTTAAGACATTGTATCTTAGGCCTTAAATTGTTGACATACCAAATTATCCTTGCAAAAAGGACCATGTCATATAAGGTGACCTTGAGATTGGCCTGAAATGCAAGGATTTGCTAGATTCAAATATTTTATTTTTAGAAACAAGTGTATTTAGTAACAAAAAGATGGATATGTTGTAAAAGATTATTTTTAAAATCAATCTCCACATGAATCCATTCAATAAGGGGTATTTAGAATAGTTTATTCCATCTAGTTTAAAAAAAAATTATTGATAATGCACATAGGTCAACAAACTAACAATGTTCCATCTATTAGTAAGTATTCTATATAAAAAATAAATAAATAGTAAAAGATTGTGAAAATCTAAACCAAATATGCACAAAACTACTTCAAAAAACACTTTGTTTCACATGAAGATATTTTTTCTGAATTAAATAATGATTCATAATATTTTATGTTGTTGATAATCATACTTTGCAAAAGTATTTAACTAGTCGTGTGAAACTCAATGTCTAAGGCCATCCAAAATAGCATTGGGATGTATAAATTTAATTTAACACTAAGTAACAAAAAGCAAAAGAATGATCATTTTGGAGGTGTAGAACATTGTTAACGCTAAGTAATAAAATTCCAAAGAATGTTAGTTTTAGAAGAATGATCATTTAGGAGTGTAAACCTTATTAACAATAAATAATAAAAAACCAAAGAATGATATTTGCAAGAAGTTTCCCTTTTCAAATTTAGGTGTGGCGAACAAGATAAATGTTCATTGCATAACCTTGTTGATATTGAAAAAAATAAAAAGTCATAAAATGATTATATGAAAGAAGTATGAAATGAATAACATTATTTTTAAAATCGATCTCCACGTGAACATGAGAATCCATTCAAGGGGTATTTAGCATAGTTTATTCCATGTAGTTTAAAAATATGTTATCGATGATCCACATAGGTGAACAAACTAACAATGTTCCATTTACTAGTAAGTATTCTTTAGGAAAAATAAATAAATAATAAGAGATTGTGAAAATCTAAACCAAATATGTATAAAATTATTTTAAAAACAGTTTGTTTCACATGAAGATGTTTTCTCTGAATTAAATAATGATTCATAATATTCCTTCTTGTTGATAATTATAATTTGCAAAAGTATTTAGCTAGCCATGTGAAACTCAATGTCTAAGGTCATCCAAAATAACATTGGGGTGTATAAATTTAATTTAACACTAAGTAAAAAAAAAAAAAAAATATCATTTTGGAGGTATGGAACCTTGTTAACATTAAGTAATAAAATACCAAAGAATGTTGGTTGCAAAAGAATGATAATTTAGGAGTGTAAAACTTTATTAACATTAAATAATAAAAAAACAAAAAATGCTATTTTTAAGGAAGTTTCCCCTTTCAAATTTAGGTGTGGTGAACCAGATAAATGTTCAAATAAATGTTCATTGCATAACCTTGTTGATATTGAAAAAAATAAAAAGTCAAAAAATGATTATTTGATGGAAATATGAAATGAATAATATTAATGTTTTTTATTTTTACAAAAGTAATTTAGTAAATTATAAAAGTGGAATTTTATCTAATGTCATTTTCTAGAGGTAGAGTATTAGATATTGAGTGAAATAGAATGATATATTTTTAATGTATAGGTTGATTCTTTGCAACAGTTTTGGGGCATAAAAATATTTTAGGAGTTCAATTAAAAACTTGTTCATAATAAGGATGGTAATCTCAAGATGTAATTCATAAATGTTATGTCATTTTGTGACAAAGGTATCTAACAATTACATCACAAAATGTTGTCTTTGAATGGGTGAATATTAGATTGGAATCTACATTGATGTATAAAGTGTCATTTTTTAACATGGTTAAAAAATTTATTGTGAAAATAATTTTTTTATAAAAAATAAAATCTTATTAAATAATCTATATATTTATGTAAAAAAAAAGAATGTAAATTATAGACAAACCCGTTATCTAAACAATACAATATACTTTGTAATCAACTTTATGGAGGAGTGAAATATTTATTTATTATATCAATCTATTAAAGTTCTTCATAATCATTATGGAATGCAATGACCAATTTTTTTTATACTAGATGAAATTCCAACTTCATTTTCATGTTCACCCATAGAAGACTAAAAAATATTCAATGCTTTATTTTGTGATTTTTGTTCTTTCAAGATTATGAACATTTTGATATAGAAATCAATCATATATATATATATAACAAGAGAAAACAAATATTATTCAAAATAAATAACCATTAAAAAAATTGTATTACATCTAACATTGACTCTTTTTGTCAATAAAATTGTTTCATTTATTAATTTAACCTCTAAACTAAAAAATCCTAATTTAATTGATAATTTAAATAAGTATTTTATTAATATTTTTAATAAAATACATTTTCTTTAAACACAATAAATATAACACTAACAAAAATTCGTTACCTTTATTAAAGAAAAATACTATTTAAAAATTAACATAAATTTAATCAATAAAATAAATTTTAATATTATTTTATATCCTTTAGTTTATAAGTCTCAATTCTAATACACTCACTAACTGAAACAAATAGACGTAACACATATACAACAGACATAACCCATCATGTGAATCGTTAATACATTCAAAAACTAAAAACAATTGC
The DNA here is from genome assembly GCA_027924585.1 of Larix kaempferi. Taxonomy (NCBI): domain Eukaryota; kingdom Viridiplantae; phylum Streptophyta; class Pinopsida; order Pinales; family Pinaceae; genus Larix; species Larix kaempferi. The sequence goes on from BSBM01000518.1 coordinate 2,537,003, forward strand.
GCACGTGTGTGTATAGAGAGAAAGAGAGAGATATTACAATTTAAAATATTTTTAATCTTTTATTTGACATTTATTATCACCTACTATTGAATCTCACATTTCAATTAAATATAAATATAATTTTTTTTATTATATTTAAAATAGTAAAAGATAAAATTAGTATGTTTCATTTTCAGCTTCCCATTAGATTATTCTAATTTCATTTTATCATTAAACAAATTAAAATATAAGCCTTTATTCCTTATGTTCAAGAGTTGGCAGGAAGTTGCCCAGTATCTTCACCAGGTAGCTTGTGAAACTTCACATGAGACATAAGTGCATGTAGGAGGATGATAGACTAGCAATTCGAGGTGAAGTTTCACCGAGCTATTGTTGTTCAAAATTTGTGTTCTCCAGCTCATTCGCGCAAATTCATAACAATTAAAATATAAAATAGCACGATTGGTTGCAAATTCATGGCCAAGTTCTGACTTTACGATGTTTTGAAAGTAATTATTGGAAAATTGACAAATTGAAGCGATTATTACTTCACGCATCATTTTATTTATTTTTTTAAATCAAATAATTATTATTTATTTTAACAACTCTGAATTTAAAATTATTATTCAAAAATTATATTATTATTATTATTATTTTATAAGATAGGTACAAAATAAATAAATAAAATAGTCATTCAATTAAAAAAAATATAAACATGGAGAAGTTGTAAAATAGCTATAAAAGACATTTTTAAAATATTTAGTCAAACTCTGATTAAAAGCATAAACTATTGATTTAGATTCAAGGCGTAACGTAACGTTAGTTATATGAAGCTTGTAAAATAGTTGTAAATGATATATTTTAAAGTATTTAGTCAATTTTAGATTAAAAGCATAAATTATTAATTCAGATTAAAGGTATAAAGTAGTCCGTGAGAAGTTGTTTCTTTTAATGCAGATCACTGTTTCTCTTAATTCAGATCACTATAAAATAGCTTTACACTTGGTTTTCAGCATCATTTTTTAGCATGTTGTTATATACAATATTCTTTTAAAAAAATTCATAGTTCTAAAAATAAATAACTAATATCTATTACTAAACCTAGAAACTAGACTGCTCATATGGATGAGCTCATCGAGCATATGTTTCAAAGAAAAAGACCAATAAGACCAAAAAGATACGGAAAGACTCTTTGCTGCATAATGAGATGAAAATATATTGTCAATCCAGTGTCATGGACACAGGGGAAATCAAAGAAAAGTACTATCAATTGCTATTTAGATCCACTAAGCATTCGAAGGTTCCAAAAAAATCAAATTTGCATCTCTTGTTCATACCAAATTGGAAGTGCTTCATTAAGTGAGGATATGTTTGACTTAAAGTGAAAGTGCCAGATATCTGAGAATATCATGTATAGCTTTGTGAAGTATATTTTCTTTGTTGCATGTCATGCTATAATCTGGTTTCAATCTCCATGTTTGATTTAAAGTGAAAGTACCAAAGATATGAGAATAGCATGTCTTGATTTGAGCATTATTATCTGTTTGTTTTCATGTCATTCCATAATTTGGTTTCAATCTCCATGTTTGACTTAAAGTGAAAGTGCCAGAGATCTAAGAATATCATGTCTAGCTTTGTGACATATCTGTTTTTGTTGCATGTCATGCCATAATCTGGTTTCAATCTCCTCTGGAAACCATATTGGATGTGAAGTTGGCTTATTCCATCCCATGAAAGTCAAAGAAATTCAGAATGGCGTTTGTTGTCCTTCTTGGCAAATGGTTATGGGAATTTGGTTCCAGGAAGCAGTCAAATAGAAAGATGAATTACCATCTCTATTTTCCCAAAATTTGTGTACATCAAGGTTCACAGGTCCCTTTTTTACATTATTTGGGAACCGTTTGGATAATTCAGAGTTTTGGAAATGTCCTCCCATGAAAATTTGGATAGAGATGTACCCAAATTGTACATGGCTCATGATACCCAAAGAAGCTTATTACATCTATCCCAAATTCCACCTATGGAAACGACATGTCCAACTCCCCAATTTGATGGTACTGGGAAGGTAATACACGTAACAACAATCCAGTTTCAATGAACTCCAATGGAATTGAATCAATAAGATCAAGAAAATAAAAAATAAATGCTCCAGAGATATCGTAAGAAAAATCCTTATGGGAAATAGTTCTACATGTAAGAGAATAATTTGATGATTATTCATCATTCCCAGTTAGAGAATAAGGATTCCATGGCAGACTAATCTCCATCAACCCCATCAATATGGAGCTCCTATCCTCTAGATATGCACAACTTCCAATGAACATATTTTCCAACATTAGGAAATAAGCAAAAGGATGTTGTTCATGTCAATTGGAATGTTGTTGGACATTCCTCTTGGCATCCAAGATTTACCTCCTTGGTAGTAGAATCCTCAAAAGGATTCAGTTCTAAAGGTAAACAAACCAATACTAAAAAATGAGAGGAATCAAACCAATACTCAAAAACGAGAGGAAGGAGGTCATGATGCATGGCGATTTATATCATTCTTTTTTTGGTAGATTTTCTTATCTCCTTAAAGAGTATTTGTATAGTAGTTATATGTTTTACAGTTTAGTATGGGGAGATGCTGTCACTTAAAACCAACATTCAGATAACATGGATATATCAAGCACCATAGATCCAGGTTTAAGATGAATCTATACTAGTTTAAATGAATATTTATCAAATAAAGTATTGAACAGTTATGACAAAGCCATAATTATACAATCTTAAACCGATCATATTAATTTTTTTTTTCAAACTAAGAAAATAAAAATATATTACTCCACAAAAGATTTACAGAAAAAAATTCAGTAAATTGGGTGATTCTTTGAGTTTAGTATTATTCTCAGGTATTTAATCTGTCAAAAACAACAGAACTCTATGGAATCATATATGCAGTAAACCAATCCATAATCAAAGTAGTAACCCCAACAAATGATGAGATAAATATTTATCACAAGTATTTTAATTGATAACCAAGTATAAAGGAAAAACACAAATACAAGACCATGAGTATATTTCATCAAATTTCAAAACAAATACAAGACTGTGAATATAGATACTACATCAAATTTCAATAAAGAAATTCTTTGAATAACAAGTACCATTTCTGGTTGAAACAAAAATCTTGCTACTACATCAAATTTTAATAAAGAATGTATTTGAATCACAGGTACCATTTCTAGCATCTCTCTATTGAAATCCAATAGAGAGATACACACCTCGCGGGGACACAGCTTGCTCAATGGGTAGAACACAGAACAAGCAGGGAAGAGATGCTCACGCTGGAACCAATGCCATAATAAATAAATAAAAAAGACACATACCAACACAGACCATTTGCCCAGTATTTTTGAAACCTAGTTGATTTTTTGAGTTAGGGCCCTATACTAATTGATTATATACAAATGTGGAATTCTTTGTAATATCAAAAATCTTTTAACAATCCCATAAGTTGGAACAAGAAATTGGAAAATAGGGTTACATACATTTGTTACAGGTATGCAATTGTAGCACGACCCACCTAAGCATAGAACAACATATTCTATAATACAAAAAAATGAACTTACAGATTGTCACAGTTTCAAGAGAGATTGCACGAATTCAAATCCGCGTCTCCAAAATGTGTAATTAGATGTCTGTAATGTGTAACTAGCTCGAGATTTGATTAATCGTCCACCCGGGAGTTTGCAAGCGAGCTGGAAAACACATCACAGAAACCGAAACAGAGGGTTACTGAATGGAAATTCACACTGGGAGCCACACAATCGCAAACTATAACTGCAAGATAAGAAAACACTAGACAAAGCAAATGGTAAAGACACTCTTACCTGGAAACTCTCTTTACTGAAACCCTTTTCGCCACAAGTCTTTCAATTTCACTGTAAGACATATGCAACCAGAAATGCGGGCACTAGAACTAGAAAACCATAGGACGCGTTGCCAAAAAAACCATGTCCTACAAATAAACTACTCCTCGGAGTTTTCATTTACAACCATTAAATGCAGTGGAACAATCGAAATATGGAAACCTTGAAAATGCAGGAGACCCTTCATATGTTCACCCCAATAGCCGAAGAACACTTTTACGCCTTTCCCATAGAGACCTAGGGCCATGTACATAACATGGTTTCTACATCCCTTCCCTGTATGGTACGGAACATGGTTTATACATCAGCTTCCCTTTCTACAGTTGAATCTTTCCAGGATTCCCTCGCACATAAGGCCTGGAACTTGAGGCCTGGCCATTAGGTCCGGAACATGAGGACTATCTGTGGAACATGATGACGTGGAAGATCCATCACACTTGCTGCATGAGTACGTTTAAGATCCATCAGGCTTACATACAACATTAGGCGTTCGGTTAGTTTGTTAGTGGGGTTTACATCAGCCCGATAATGCCCTCCGAGGGAGAATGAATACGCAGGAATTGTGCATAGCGTAGAATAAAAATACATGGTTTGGTTGTTATGATCGATAACGTTTTCCAAAAGAATGATCACCAGTTAATTGCTAAGGGTTGGTGCAAGGTAATGATACCCAATTATGACACTTTAGTTGCAATGACATGCTGGAAAAATAGAAATATTATCATTAAAATGAATTATTAGAGGTACCTACAAAACTTTGTCGAATTAGGTGTCAGAAGATGAAACGTAGAATGAAGGATGACCTTCTGGAATATATAACTTTTATCTATGGAAACATGGTATAACCACCCAAAATGTCATTATTTTAAGATTGGTATGTTATTTTTTCTCTAAAACATAATGCACATGTTTTAGTTGAGCCACTTGTTTGTTATGTAAATTGTCAATTTATGAGGAAAAAAATATGTACAGGTGTAGGCAACAGACGAATCTTGTGCGGGGCTATTTTTCCAAAATTTTAAAGGTTATTTTTATATTTTTTTTAAATTATGAAAGTCAACGAAGCCTTAAAACGACATGGTCAAGTGTTGGTACACCATATCATGGTTTGAAAATAATCAAAAAAACCTTTTTTTTAGCTTATAGGTATTCTTGTACTCTTGTGCAAGTTCTTTTCCATTCTCGGAATAGGTAATGCAATCAAAAGTTATAGGCCAATTAAATGGCCTAAGTTTTTTACAAATTTGACATGAGTGTAGTTAAAAATGAATTAAAAATAGAAAACAACAACATATCTATTCAAAAAATATATAGTTAGACTCTGCACACAGAGCTCGACAAGTGTGTGCAATTTCATCTGCAGTGCACTAGTGGAGCATATGCGGAACTAGGTGTGAAAAACATGAAGTTACAGCATTTGATGTGTTCTGCCATAAATTAGACCGAGCCTCAAGGTTTGGTAATATGAAGCAAATTCAAATTCTGCAAGGGCGCCAAAAACAATTTGAATATAGAGACGCATGCACGCAAATGCGTGCACGTGTAGATGTGCGCACACGTGTCTAAGAGCGCGCATGCGTTGTTTAATTTCCTTCGTCAAGGGTATAC
>BSBM01000518.1:2547500-2605000 GCA_027924585.1 Larix kaempferi
TCATCATCAACATCATCATCATGATTGGTGATGAGATGATGATGACGACGATGTTGATGATGATTAAGATGGTGATGATGACGACGATGGTGATGAAGATGATGTTGATGATGATGAAGAAGACAATGATGTTGGAGATGTTGATGGGGAAGGGGGAGATGACAATGATGATGAAGAGGAGGATGATGATGATGAGGATGAGGATGATTATGATGGAGATGTTGATGAGGAAGGGGGAGATGACAATGATGATGAAGATGTTAATGATGATGATGATGATGGTGATGATGATGATGGTGATGGTGATGATGAATATGATGATGATGAACATCTCCATCATCATGGAGATGTTCATGATAATCATGAACATATTCATCATCATCATCTTGTTCATCATCATCATCATCAACATCTTCATCATCATCCTCATCATCATCATCGTCCTCCTCTTCATCATCATTGTCATCGCCGCCTTCCTCATCAACATATCCATCATCATCATCTTCCTCATCAACATCTCCATCATCATCATCATCCTCATCATACTTATCATAGTCCTCCTCTTCATCATCTCGTCATCATCATCACCGTCATCATCATCATTATCACCATCATCACAATCATCCTCACCATCATCATCCTCATCACCATCCTCCTCCTCCTCCTCATCATCGTCCTCCTCTTCATCATCATTGTCACCATCATCATCTCCATCATCATCATCACCATCATCATCATCATCAATTCATCACCGTGATGATGATGAAGATGGTGATGATGATGACGATGAAGATGTGGATGATGATGACGATGGTGATGAGGATGATGATGATGATGATGATGTTGATGAGGAAGGGGGATATGACAATGATGATGAAGAGGAGGATGTTGATGATGATGATGAGTATGATGGTGATGATGATGAGGATGATGAGGATGATGATGATGATGATGATGGAGATGTTGTTGAGGAAGGGGGGGATGACAATGATGTTGAATATGTTGATGATGATGATGGTGGTGATCATCAACACCATCATCATCATCAACATATTCATCTCCCCCTTCCTCGTCAACATCTCCATCATCATCATCTTCTTCATCATCATCATCATCATCTTCATCACCATCACCATCACCATCACCACCACCATCATCAACATCTCCATCATCATTGTCATGTCACCCTTCCTCATCAACATCTCCATCATCATCATCTTGTCCATCATCATCATCATCATCTTGATCACCATCACCCTCACCATCATCATCATCATCAACATCTTCATCATCATCAACATCTCCATCATCATCATCATCATCATCATCTTATATCCTCCTTATATCCAAAATTATACAAGCTCCATATGATTATGAAGACTATTTAGATGATGCTGATGAAGATGAAGATGATGATGACATTTAACCCCATAACTTTCCTATAATCCCTATAACCTTTAACTCTTAATCTACAATCCTTATAACCCTAACCCCAAAATCCCTAAACACCTAGAAGCACTTAAATGCACTTAGGGATTATGGGATAGAATAGGGCCTAAAGGCCTTTATGGGTGAGGGCATCTAGGAATAAACCAACACATTTAGATTTGTTGGGTAATAAATGAAGTGAACGTTACCCACCGAACTATACAATGTTCAGCAGGGACACGCACGTGCTCCTAGCGCGTGCGCATCCCTTTTGAACATAAAATTTAGAAAATCACCCGCGCTCTTCTCCTGCATTTTTTCTCTGATTCATCGCATTGTGGTCGTTGTTTTCACGCACAGTCCGACAACCATTTACATTTTAGCTTGAATTCACACACCATTTTGCGCTTCCTTGACCATTTGGATAGAATACACAACATTTGGGGCTCTATTTGGCTCTTTGGATTGAATACACACCTCTTGGGATCTATTTGGATTCATTTGAGTGAACACACAACAGTTGGACTCTATTTGGCTCCTTGGATTGAATTCTCATGCTACTTGGACACACATTAACTCTTCTTACATATAGTGGACACATCAAAAGAACATTTTACATTTGAAGCAAAGAGCAATCATAATCCTTGAGGTATGGTGACATATTTATCTTGTTAAATGTACTTTAGTCTTCATTCACTTGTTTGAATGGCATCTATTTTAGTTTTTCCTCATGAATTGTATGAGAGATCTATTTTAGTCTTCTTAATCTTCAACATAGACAATAAAAACATCTTACCAAAAAAAAACTACAACATGCACCAAGCAATTCTTTCAACCTTTCATGAAGATAATAAAAAAAAATTACTTGCATCACCACCAATAACATTTCATAATCACATTCCTCCATCTAGTAGACAAACATTTGTTGAATTCCTCATGGTTTCACTACAACAACTCACACAAACACCTAAAGAATTGAAAACTCTTAATCTTTTGGTGCTATTTTCCCTCATCCATAACATGAAAATGTAGTTCAAGTAGGATCTTCTCCCTTGTAGGGAATTTTCTCCTACTAACATCCCATACCAACATCCAATACCATCCTACTGAGTTACTAGAGGTGTTGTTGTAGTTATATCTAGGAAATTCTCAATAGATTTTAATATTATATGAATGCTTCTCACTAGATGTTGTTGTACATAATCAACTGCTACATCGAGCTTTGATAATCATGCACATCAAGTTTTAATATCTTATTCGTTGTTCATTCTTGCAAGGGTGATATATATATATATTTTAAACACTTTGAATATGGGAAACATACATAATAATAAAAGAAAGTCTAGAAGGAAGGAGCTGTCCCCTAAAAATTCCCATGAGATAAGAGAAAATGCCAGGTTCTACATGGAAAACTGTAGAAATCAAAATGTTATTGCCTTAGATCCATCAACAAGCAATGACGATGTGGTTGAATTCAATCAAATCTTGCATGATATTGAGAATGAAGGGATGGATGTTGAACAATTTCTTAATTGGAAACCTCCCCAAGAAGAGCACACACATTGCGAACATGCTCCCTTGCAGGACCAATTTGTGAACAAAGGGCCACAACAAACCATTGATGAGACTCGTACTTCCTTGCCGACTTCCTTGCTTCGAATATCAAGCGGACGACGAAGAACTCCCAGACGCATTCATGTGGATGAAAGTTCATTTTCAGGACTTGAAGGTAAGATGCCCAAACGCACTATTGATTTCCATTGTAGCAAGATAATCAAAGAATTTCTTGAATCCAAAACCGATGTAGCAAAATGTCAATTTTTTCTTGCTTTGTTAAAATCACATTTTCTAGCTCATGTTAGGAGAATTTTGGGCATAAAGGTAGTTAGAAGTTCAGAGGCCAACAATCATGTTGTTAGAAATCTACAATCTGCATTTAATTTGATTGTAAAAACTTCTCGTACAAAAGATTTTAATGTGGCCCGTCGTGTACTGTCAGAATCGATTGTAGACAAATCCACAAGGAAATGTGCTTACTATCACACACATGTAAAATATTTAAAGTAGATAGAAAGACTCTTCAAAAGTATTCTTCCATTAGAGAAAAACTTGAGACCCCAGGCAAAAAATATTGTTGGGCCTTTGTTGGTAGGTTACCTCATTCAGACATGAAGCTCATTGATGCTGTTAAAGAACTAGTGCAAAATTTTTGCCATGATAACACTAGACCGCCATCGAATCAAAGAGATGTCTTAAAGTTGAGAAAAAGGTGTTAGGGGGGGGTGAACCCCATGTCAATCACTTCCTTGACATGACACAAACAGAACTCTATGAGAGGTTCAAGAATGAGCACACATAATTGAACTTGGGCCAAAGGTCCTTTGAAAAATGCAAACCCTGGTATGTTAGAATTTGCATTGATCACAATACATGTTGTTGTAGATACCATGTAGAATTAGAGTACTATTATGATACAAATAGACATATATTTTGTGATTTTCATACTAACATTGTGCAGTATTGCCCATCGTTACAACCACCAAATGCATCCAGAGAATTTATACATAGCATAATGTGTCCAAGACCTGAAGGACAAAAATATTATAAAAGATCATGTTTATATGGGACATGTTCTAGTTGCAGTGTATTTTCATTATTGAGCCGTTGCATCCACGCAACCGAGGCGCACAAATTTGGGAGGATGTCAGTAGAAATGCAGAACTTCAAGTACATAACATATCAAGTAGATAGTTCGAATGAAAGCAAAAAAATTGCATTGGTGAAGTCACAGGTCATCTAAGTTTGCATACTTTCATAATGTACATGTTGAATTTATACATATATATTTAGAGTGCAAATGTCACATTGTATTAATGCCCTTGGTTTTGTGGCACCAGGTACAAATTTGTGATTTGATGAAGAAATTCAACCAAAAGACGGAGCAGTATGTACAACATTTCCATGTAGCACGATGGCAGGATGAATAGTACAGACAGTGCAGGGACACCTTTCCCAATGGCACAATATTGTCGGTTGTGGACTTTGCTGAAAACTTCACCCTACATCCACAAAATGAGATTCAAAGTCAATACTACCATTCAGACCAAGTTAGCATAATGGTCCATATCACGTATAGGAACGCGCCAGAGAGAAGCAACGATATGAGGATAATATTGAAAGAGACCAACTTTTACATCAGTGACGATAGGTGCCACAACCTGCATTATGTGCAGCATTGCTTCAAAATTTTCTATGATCAGCTGAAGGAGATAGGTATACAGATGGATCAGCATTGGATATGGTCAGATGGTTGTGCAGGCCTGTTCAAAAATGCACGTGTATTCCAGTGGTTGAGTATTTTGCAAAAGAATTATGATGTGCTACATGTATGGAACTATTTTGAGATCGGGCATGGAAAGGGAGAGCACGACAGGGCTGGAGCATGTCTCAAAACCTCCCTACGAAGGGAGTGTGAGATTTTCAATTACTAGGAACTAGATTCATAAGACAATTTCACCATGGAATATTTTAGACAATGAGAGAAGAATAATAAAGAGAATAAATTATGGAAAACACTCTGTATCTTATTCATTGATATTTTAACAATATATAATACATCCTCCATGGAGAAAATCGAATTGCTTTGAATCAATATGGAAAGAACAAAAAGAAAAGGCTTAGAAAAGACAAAAAAACCCCTAGGTGGCAAAAGTAGTTTCCAAAACTGTGTTAGAGGATCACGAATTTGGAAAGATGGTATGGAAGCTCATGAGTGAGGTAAATGGAATGTAATGATGGCTTTAGAAGGTTAGATATGATGTGGAGGTCAAATTGGTCAAGTGGCAAAAGATTCCAAGTAAACTAGCTTTATCTTTTCCACTAGAAAGCAGAAAAAACAGGACAAAGCTAACTAAAACTGGATAGTGTCTTTCTAATTCAGGAATGGAATAAAATCAGATAGAATCCAAGGAAATCTTATCCAGAATCTATCCAAATTCATTTTTGAGAATGATGATAGCATGTGGTCCACTAAAAGACAAAACTGGCCTATTCTACCTAGTCAAAACTCAGGAAATTAATCATAAATGATTAATTAATTTTATCCTAAGTCTAGAATGACATAGTGGGTTTTTTAAATGTTCCAACACCCCCCCTTAAGCCTGACTTTATGTGATGGGAATTAGAAAAATATCAGAAATATAGGGCCCAAGCAACAAGGCTTATGGTCACCCCAATACAGAAATAACTAGTCCATGTAAACCGAGGAAATAGGGAAAACCTCATGGGAACAAAACCCTCCCTCAAAAATGGACAAGCTTGATGTCTTCATACTATCATGTTGCTCATTTGAATGAGTTGAATGGGCTACTTCTGAGTAACTGACTTGATGAAGAGATTGTGGATGTCATGATCATGCATTAGTGCATCGATGTTGTGTAGGCAAGAACCATGTGTTGAAGCTCTATGAAGTTCATCTTCTGATGATGGAGGAGCATCAAATGAATTTTTCTTGCTGCTGTAACATACATAATCAAATCTGAAAACATAATCAATGATGGAAAGAAGATCTATGCATACTCCTTCCTAAGGAGAAACAATGAACTCAATAGGATCAATTTCTTCTGTAGCTGCAATGTGGTGTATTAGTTCTTGTACTTTCTTCTCAAAGTGATGTAGAACCTTTCTGATATTTAAAATGAGATCATGCAACTTTGAAATATTAGAATGTAATTCATATGGAGTAGCAACCAGTAAATATGTGGAGTCTCCATGATCGAACATAATTTCAGTAGAAAAAATTTGAAAAACTAGATCACCCGGATAACTGAGCAAGCCTGGAGAGTGTGAGGACTTAACTTTTGAACCATGAGTGATGGGGTCATGTCCATATGTGTGGAATATCAATCCAAATAATGCCAAAACAATGGTTGTCCAACCAATGAAAGATATGAAAGACAAAAGTGCAACAGAGGCAAGTGACATAGTGTAGGAAAACATAGAATTGTGTAGTTTCTTAACTGGATAACTTGGGGTTTGTAGGGTCTTTTGTGCATCCAAATGTTAGGAATATGATGTGGGATATGTAATGACCTGCATATCAGACTGTAAATCATCTTCTAAATCAGATTCTAAAATATTTGAATGATGGTGGAAAGACCTTTCAGAAGACAAGTCAGAAGCTAGTAAAAAATCACTAGTTTTGAGAGTAGACTTGGATGAACTGACTGAAGATTGTTCCAAGGAAGAGGTGGAGGTTTCTGATTTTGATATATCAGAATGTGAATCAATATCAGAGACATCAAAATTATATTTCACTCTAGCACTCAAAGCATAAACATTATTACCTTTGGGAGAGGCTTGGAGACAGAGTTCTCTAAATTATAATTCTTCCTCTGCTACATTTAACACTTTGGTAGACACTTCATGTTGGAGTATAATGGTAAATCTTTTAAGCCTAAATTTTAATTTATGTAATAAAAAATAATTTTATTTTTTTTTTAAATTTTTTAGAATAGTTAGTTTAATTGGTAGTTGTTAGTTGTTATAAAGTTAAATGTAATAAATATTATTAGTATATTTAAAATTTAACAATATTTTTATTAATCTAATACTAATAATGATATATATATTTTTAATTTTAATAATTTTAGAAAACAAAAATATTACTAATATTATTTAGAAATATTAACAACTAATTTTTTCTTCAAGAAGACAAAAATACTACACATATTTTCATGGGTAGCATAACCCATTCCCTAGGATTATTCCATAGTAGGCTCGACACTTGCAACAGTAACAAATCCAATCCTCACTCCCCATCCCAATGAAATTAATTAATGACACATGCTCCTCCATATGACTCAACCATCCTACAATGACACCTTCCATTGTGTTTTTTTGGGTGTGCCTTTCATTTTCCTTGCATGCTTGTAGAGGATTACCATATAAACACTTATTCGTTTGAAATGAAGATAGTTATGTAATTTGGAGAAATTCAATTGCTCCAAAGTAGATATATATTTGTTCTTCCAATTGATTTTTTGATAAATTTAAATTGGATATTTATCATTAAGAATGCAAAGTAAGTTGAAAAGTCTAAATACAAAATGAAAGCATATATAATGATATTCACCGATACACATATTTGTGATATTTTTAATAAATTTAATGTAGATATTTGATACATGTATTTGTGATATTTTTAATAAATTTAAAATATATATATGTCATTGATGATGCAAAGTAAGTTGAAAAGTCTAGTCATTTGAGTGTAGATTGTTTGGTTGTGAGGTATGTTGTTATCCTCCCCACCCAGGTTCAATTCTAACTTTATGACACTTTCTCTGTCAAATTGGTTTATGTAAAGTTGACGTCTATATGAAATTTAATTTTATGAATGATTTTACTATTAGCTTATATTTTATTTTTATTTTTTTAAAGGATATCAAGAATGATTAGAACATACACAAGAGTTTTAAAGGATGGTCAGTTGACTATGACAACAATATATAAACAAAAACTTAAAATATTCTTCTGCAGTAAACAAATATTAAGTAGTTATTAGTCCCTGTACTAGGTAGGTGACTAAATGTTCCACATTTTTATTAGTTTCAATCAATGTATTATTTTTCCTAAAGTTAGCTCAATGTTAAGATAAAATTTTATATATAATTAATTAAAGAAATTACTATTTTTGAATTGGACAATCACCTTGAATTAACTATTATTTATCATTGTCCAACATTATACTAAATCAAAAAATAAATAAAAATAAGACCTTCATCTAAAACTTTATGTTAGTCACCATGCAACTTCACTCTCCAAATTACCTTGTGTGTAAGTAATCCCCTGCGTTTATTTACACCTGTCCACGTCCCCAGCCATCTCGGTTCCCTTTAAGGGCGATGGGAGCCAACCTTATAAACCACTACTAATTTTAGTTTCAAACTTCCAGAACTTCCATAAAAACCATGTACAATCTGGAATCCGCAAGCCACTATGCGAAATTCAGAACGTTGGAACCACAATTTCATATTCTCATAGAAACATCCCTCTGAATTCCGCAATCTAAAATATGCCTTGCGGGATTCGGAAGTCGGAACCAAAAATTCCAACTTCGACAAAACACACCTCCGACTCCCGCAATCCACAATCTATAATGCGGGATTCAGAATTCGGAACTCCAATTCTTTGTTCCGAAGAAATATCATTTCCGAATTCCACAATCTTCAATGTGAAACACAAAAGTCAAAATGCCAATTTGCACAATCTGAGAATATCACATTTTCCACTTCAGTAATCTGCAATTCGCCTTGCGGAACTTGGAATTTGGAACTCCAACTCGCAATTATGGAGTAAAACACCCTTCCAACTTCCGCAATCCGCAATCCAAAATGCGGATTTGGAAAGTTGGGAGCCCAAATACACAACTTCTTCATCCTAAGTCCATTTTCGCCAAATCCAATACCATTGGAAAGCCCTTGGCGAACTCTATGCAACTGCATGATCTTAAGCCTCATCTGAGAACTCTGATCCTATCTTCCTTCCAACCCAAAATGTTTCCCCAAGCCTTATCAATGCCTCTTTTCCTCCCTGTAAGGAGCTCTTACACTACTTTGTCATGGCCCTTCCCTTCCTCTGAGCCACAGAGGGACCATGAACACAACAAGGGGGTTCCTAATTCATCTCCTCAAACCAAGTGATGAAATACAACCATCTAAGGTGTGTTCCATGCGTGATGAACATACACAATGGAACTAAATATGATTTAAAGCATCTACAACATGCAAAACTAACAACATATTAAACACAAGCAAATGGTGAAATAATCAGACATGGACCAACCTCATGATCAGGCCTATACACAGATTCCCTACATCTTAACTCTATGTGATCATTTCATTCAAATGGACTTGATACAACATATAATCATAATATAGGAAATTAACATCATTTAGAACCACATAATGGACATAATTTAAAACACAGAGAACACTTATCTTAAAGATGAAGTTGTCCAAGTAACTAGCTATGTGAGAGCAACGTTCCACCCAACCATAGGTCTCTGTCCATACTATATTATTCTTGCTAAGAGACGATCCCCAAGCTGGGTTGTGTATCCACTAAGGAGGAATGAAACAGGCTCACTCACAGCCATGGTTTCACACAACTATCATGCTAAGCCAACACACAGTTGATTTTATCAAGCATGCCAAGAGGTAAAGGAGGATGTTAGGCCAGTGAGATCAACCATAGAGCTACATGCATCTAAAACTAACTCAAATAGCCTTGGAACCCACAATACCTACCACACCCAATACAACTAAGTTCCCCTTCTCTACTACACAGTCCCTCAGGCACCCCTTCCCTCTAGTGCTCTTCAAGGTGGGCATAGAAAGCTCCAACCTGTTGATTCCTTGAGACTTTAGCCTTCACTGGGTTTATCAAGCAGTTACAACCTCTGCCATATCTTCTTCTCTATTACTCACGCTTGGATCTTCTCGGCTTCTATTGCCAAAAATGACTCTGTCCTGCCTCCAGATTCTCGGCTATCAAATCTGGTTTCCTTCTCCTGCAATTTCTTCCATCTCGCACTCGCCCTTTTTCTCTTTCCTTTTATTCCCCCTTCATATCCCCTGTTTGATTTCCTTTTTCCTTTCCATACCCCATTTATGGGCCCTTTCGCATTCGTCTGTCAATGTGGCTTTCTCTAGAATCTCGACCTTTCCTCTTCCTTCACTGTTGGGTTGTGTAATGCATGAAAATTGATCCTTGATGTTCCATGATCCCACAACCCCCTCACCTCTCCATAGTGGATACACATGGCCCCCTCTTGTTGGTTGCTTCCATAGCCAGTTTTGTTTTTGGTATTTTATTGCATTATAAAAATTTACATCATTTTTACAATTACCATGTCTTAATGGCACATGGATAACATAATATCAAATACTTCCATTTTTAAATAGAATCCGAGCATCCACTAGTGGGGCTTTGTCCTTAAGCTCCACGGTAGGAAAGCATACATCGCTTGTATAGATTATTTATATTAAAATCCAAAATATCCTAAGGGTCAAAATAGGGGTATTACAATCCCCCCCTTTAGAACAACACTGTCCTCGGTGTTCTCAAAATTGAACAAAAATGGAAATCCCTCTCTCATGGCATCCTCCAGCTCCCATGTAGCCTCATCGGGACTAAGGTTCCTCCATTGCACCTTTACCTATCCAATGGCTCGGTTCTAGAGCAGTGTGACCTTCCTGTTGAGGATGTGCATAGGCTCCACTTGGAACTCTCCCTCGGGTTCCACCTGTATCACATTCCAATCAATAGCGTGATTAGGATCATGTACATACTTCTTAAGCAAAGAAACATGGAAAACATTATGAGATCTCATGTTAGAAGGAAATGCAATTGTATATGAAACTGGTCCTATCCTATCAAGGAATTCAAATGGCCCATAATATCTTGGTGCCATCTTGGCACAATTCCCCAACTTCTGGGAACATTTCCTTTGCTTCACTCTTAAAAAAGAAAGATCCCCAATCTTGACTTCCTTATGCACCCTTTTCAAATATTCATAACTCTTTTTCCTGTCCTGAGCTGCCTTTATATTCTACCTGATCTTCACAATTTCTTGTTCCATTTCCTTGATCGTCTCTAGCCCAAGCACCACCCTATTTACCAGACTATCCCAATTTACTAGAGTCCCACATCCTTTGCCATGCAATGCCTCAAATGGACTCATTCCAAATAATGCTTGATCTCCATTATTATATGCAAATTCTACCAAGTGTAGGTAATCCTCCCACTTGGATGGTTTATCCATCACATACATTCTCAATATGTCTTCAAGAAACTGATTCACCCTCTCAGTTTGGCCATCTATTTGAGGATTATATACTATACTAAAATTCAGCTAAGTTCCTAACTCCTGAAATAATCCCTTCCAAAAATTGGATGTGAACTTTGCATCTCGATATCAAATTATTGCCTTGGGAAATCCATGCAATCTGAATATCTCCTTCATGAAAATATCTGGTATGTCACTTGTCTTATGAGTGGACATGACTAGAACAAAGTGAGCTACCTTTGATAGCTTGTCCACCACTACCATAATTGAATCATGCTTCCTCACTATCATTTTAAAACCTATTATAAAATCCATAGAAATTACTTCCCACTTCCATTCCAGAATGGGTAAAGGCTGCAATACCCCTGCTGGATGTTGATGTTCTTCCTTGACTTGTTGGCAATTTTGACATCTATAAATGTATCCTGCTATGTCCTTCTTCATCCCATGCCAAAAGTATTGATTTCTAGCTGTTGTTATTGTCTTTTGATATCCTGGATGTACAAAGTATGGAATTTGATGTATTTCATCCATCACTAGCCTCTTTAAATATGTACAATTTGAAATATACAATCTAGTACCTTGATAAAGGAGAATATCATCTTCACTAAGCTGATATCCTGCACAATTTTCATCAATATTTCCCTTCTGCAATTTTCCTTTCATTTGAAGGTAAGTTTCATCACGAGTTTGGGCCTCAAGAACTCTTGTCTTCAAATCTGATTTGCACATACTTAATGTTGCAACATGAAATTTTATGCTAAGAACATCTGCAACCTTATTCTCTTTCCCATTTACGTGCTTAAGTTCAAAATCAAATTCACAGAGAAATTACATCCACCTAGTTTTCCTAGCATTCCGGTTTGGTTGGTCAAACAAATACTTCAAGCTCATGTGATCTGTCCTGAGCTCGAATCTTCTTCCCAACAGATAATGTCTCCACCTCTTGAGAGCATGTACTATGGATGCTAGTTCTGAATCATGTGTGGCATAATTGTTTTCATTCTCTTTTAATTTCTTTGACTCATAACAGATCACAAATCCTTCTTGCATGAGCACTCCACCTAGCCCTTCAATGCAAGCATCTATGCACACTACAAAATCCTTCTTTGGATCAACAATATTCAAAAAAGGAGTGTTGGTAAGCTATTCCTTTAGCTGTTGAAAGCTTCTCTCACACTTTTTAGACCATATGAACTTGGCATTATTCCTCTGCAATGATGTAATTGGATGAACTATCTTGGAGAATCCTTCAATGAACCTTCTATAATAGCCTACAAGAAACATAAGAGATCTAAGATCTGTAACATTATTTGGAGTAGGCCAATCCATTATGGCTTCAATATTTTCTATATCCACAACAATTCCTTCCTCTAAGATGACATGACCCAAATACTGTACCTTCCTTTGATAGAAATCACACTTGCTCAGCTTTGCATACAGTTGGTGTTCTCTAAGAACTTGCAACACCATTCTTAAATGTTTATCATGCTCTTCTTCATTCATTGAATAAACAAGAATGCCATCTAAAAACATTATCACAAACTTATCCAAATACTTGTTGAAGACACTATTCACAAGACACATGGATGTAGAAGGTGCATTGGTAAGACCAAATGGCACCATTGTGAACTCATAATGTCCATATCTTATCTGGAAAGATGTCTTGTGAATGTCTTCTTCTTTTATCCTCACTTGATGATAGTTAGACCTTAATTCAATCTTTGAAAACACTTTAGCTTCCTCCATTTGAATAAATAAATCATCAATTCTTGGAAATGGGTACTTATTCTTGACTGTCACTTTATTTAGGTGCCTTTAATCAGTCCACAACTTTAAAGTTCCATCATTTTTCTTAACAAATAACAACGTTTCTCCCCAAGGAGATACACTTGACATGATATACTTCTTTTCCATTAATTCTTGTAGTTGCATCTTTAACTCTATCAATTCTGGAGTGCTCATTCTATAAGGAGCTTAAGATATTGGTGCTTCCCCTGGACCTAGATTGATGGTAAAATCAATGTCTCTTTTTGGTGGCATCCCCGACACTTCATCCAGAAACACATATTTGAACTCTTCCAACAAATGGAAGTCTTCCATCCTTAGTCCTTTGTCCTCTGATAAATTTGATATATTAACTGCATATAATTGGAAAGCCTTCTTATAAAAAAATTTCAATTGTAAGGATGAAATTTTTCTCACTGAGACTTGCTTGGGAATTCCTCTTACCAATCTTGGTCTTCCCTCTTCATCGATGCATTCAAGTACCTTTTCATAGGAATCTATCTTGGCTCTATGCCTTTCCAACCAATCCATACCAATTAGAGCATCATAAGATCCTAATGGTAGGACATTCAAATTTACTTTTGTGAGGAATCCATTCAACTCCATGGGGCACTCCATCACTACTTCACTCACTTTTCTCTTGGTCCTTGTGGCTAACTAGACTAGCCAAGATTTTTTATGCTTCATTTTTCTAAGATAACAGGATTCAACTACTTTTGGAGAAACATAACTATGAGTAGATCTTGGATCAATCAAAACAGAAATAGATTGCTTGGCAATCTTACCTTCAACTCCCACCACTGTGGATTGATGGTTTGAATGATTATCATCCAACATTGCATAGATTCAAGGCACTTCCCTTGTTATATCCTCCACCGTAACTACCCCTTCTAAGTTGTGCAAGCTCTAGGTATTCTCCCTCCAATGTGGACAAGCCTTAAGCATGTGGTTTTCTCCACATCCCCAACATTGAAGTGGCCGTTTTGATGCTTTTTTTTGCTGCTATTGTTGGATTGTTCTCAGTTCGTGCTTGCTGGCCCTATAGAAAATTTCTTGGCTGATTTTTGAATGGTTGCTTAAATCCACTTTTCCTTTGATCAAACCTCCCATTTGGATTTCCTTTCCATGTTGGGTGAACCCATTATTTTCCTTTGCTCTGCTCATAACAATGCATTCCCATCCTAATGGCTTCATCAAGACTTGGTGGATTAACAAACTCAATCCTATCTCTAAAATTTTGAGGTAGACTTACAAGGAAGCATTGGATCTTTACCCTCTCATCCTTTATGTAATCTACATGCCTCAACAACTCCAAAAACTTGTGGACGTGTTCTTCCATGGATTTCTATCCCAACCTGAGTTAATTGAACACTTTCCTCTTGTTGTCATAATACCTAGTTGATAGATATTTTTCCTTGAAATACTTGTTAAATATCTCTTAGTTGATCCTTCTTTCACTGATCCCTTTCACTTGCATGAGGTTCTCCCACCAAATTGAAGCTCTACCATTTAGATTGTAAATAGAAATTCTGGCCTTTTCATTTCCTGAGTAATCATGAATCCTGAAGTATTTCGTCATCCCAAGAATCCATGCCTCTACCTCTTGTCCAGTATTACCTTCTTTATAAAATGTGGGAGGCCTTGCCTTCCTAAATTCTCCTTGTGGAATTCCTTTAGATTTATTTCTTCCTTCAAATCTACTAGAATTATTCCTTGGGATTCTTCGAGGGCCTCTTGAGTCACATGACCTGCTGGAAGAAAATATTGAGGAGGGAATGCTACTCTTTTTTCTCACAAAACTCTTTCTCGGGCTTGGATTCCTCTTCCTAGAACAACCTCTAGAGCGACTCTCTGCACCCCTTCTTTCTTTACCTACATTTCTTGGGTTGGACCCAAGGTTTACCCTCTCCTACATATCAATGAGGCTCTGAAAAATAGCAGCATTGAGCTGATTCTGTTCTTCCTGAGCCTTTGTTAACCTTTCATTAAATATTATCATGGTTTCAACCAAATTCTGAAGAGTCATTTGTTCCCTTCTCCCATTGGATTCGGTCTCAGCATGTTCTCCTTGCACATTTTCTCCTAGCGCATCTTCACCATGCTCATAAGGATCCTAGGAATCATTCATGGTCACCATTTTATTTTTCCTGTAAGCTGCCTCTGCTACAACTATTCAAGTTTTATTAGTTGCAACCATTGTGCATTTTAAATATATTTATTAGACATCATAGGAATGCATATAAAACATAAAACATCCAAATTTAATAGAAGTAACTCATGGAATAATTTACATAGCTATGATGCTTTCTTTGCTTTTCCCCATCCCTATAATTCTGGAAATTATCCATATGGAAAACAAATATTTTTTTTTTCAAAACATCTCCACTGGCGCTTTTATGTCCGTAGGCTCATTCATACTTTGGCCCAAGCAGCCCCAGTGTTGCAACCTTTCTCTGATACCACTCTGTCATGTCCCCGACCATCTTGGTGCCCTTTAGAGGTGATGGGAGACAACTTTAAAAACCACTGCTATTTTTCTTTTCAAACTACCAGAACTTCCGCAAAAACCATCCTCAGTCCACAATCTGCAATCCACAAGCCGTAAATAAGAATTCGGAATGGCGGAACCACAATTTCACAGTCTCGTAGAAACATTACTTCGACTTCCGAAATCTGCAATCTACCTTGCGGGATTCATAATTTGGAACCACAAATTCCAACTTAGACAAAAAACTCCTCTAAATCCCGAAATCCGCAATCCTCAATGCGGAATTCGAAATTCGGACCTCCAATTCTCTATTCCGAAGAAATATCCTTTCCCACTTCCGCAATTCACAATGCGGAACTCTGAAGTCAGAATGCCAATTTGCACAATCCGGGAATATCACCTTTCCGACTTCTGCAATCCGCAATATTCCTTGCGGGACTCAAAAGTCAAAATTCCAACTCACAACTATGGAGAAAAACACCCTTCCAACTTTCGCAATCCGCAATCCACAATGCGGATTTGGAAAGTCAGGAGCCTAATTGCACAACTTCTTAGGCCCATAACTTCTTCATCCTAAGTCCATTTTGGAAAAATATGGTACAGTTGGAAAGCCCTCGACACGCTCTATGCAACTACATTATCTTCAGCCTCATCTAAGAAATATTATCCTATCCTCCTTCCAACCCAAAATTTGGCCCCAAGCCTTATCAATGCCTCTTTTCCTTCCTATAAGCAGCTCTTACACTACTTTGTCATGGCCCTTTCCTTCCTCTGACCCACAGAGGGACGATGAACACAATAGGGGGGTGCCTAATTCATATCCTCAACCCAAGTGATGAAATAAAACCATCTAAGGTGTGTGCCATTCATGATGAACATACACAGTGGAGCTAAATCTGATTTAATGCATCTACAACATGAAAAACTAACAACATATTTAACACAAGCAAATGGTGAAATAATCAGACATGGAACAACCTCATGATCAGGCCTATACATAGAATCCCTACTGCTTAACTCTATGTGCTCATTTCATTCAAATGGAATTTATACAATAGATAATCATAACATATGAAATTAACATCATTTAGAACTAGAGATCGAGATAATTTAAAACACAGAGAACACTTATCTATAAAATGAAGTTGTCCAAGCAACTAGCTATCTGAGAGAAACATTCCACCCAACCATAGGTATCTGTCCATCCTATATTATTTTAGTTGAGGGACCACCCTCGAGTTGGGTTGTGTATCCACTAAGGAGGAACTAAACATGCTCACTCACAACCATGGTTTCACACAACTATCATGCTAAGCCAATACACAATTAGGTTTATCAAGCATGCCAAGATGTAAAGGAGGAGGATGCTAAGCAAGTGAGTTCAACCATAGATCTACAGGAATCTCAAACTAACTCAAACAACCCTAGCATCCACAATACCTACCACACCCAACACAAGGAAGGTTCCCTTCTCTGCTACACAGTCCCTCGGGCACACCTTCTCTGCTACATAATTGACATTTAATACATAGTTATGCATGGTGTCTGTTTCAACCCTACCAGCGACAACGAGTTGTAATGTCCCCATTTTGACCCCCTTTGTATTAAATTGTAAATGATGTAAATACTGATATTTACTCATGGTGAGGAGCTCAAGGCCAAGGCCCCACTATTGATTAGCGTTTTATGTATCGGCAATTAAAAATAGATGCCTATGGTTCTTGTGCAAGACAGGCACAATGTAAATAAGACATCATGTAAATACGAATTTTAATGAAAAACCCACAATTGGCTATGCTATGCAACAAAGAGATGGGGCATGATTCTACAAGGAATAGGGAGGGAAATTATTCAAACCCTTGAGCCAATGGTGTAATCCATGTGTCAATGAGAAAACCCATAAACCACCAACTACCCATTTTGGGTTATGGACACAATCATTTAACTCTTCCAAGAGTTGGTTGAGGCAGTTAATGCCTTGGGAATGAAGAGGTATGGCAGCCAATTTCGTGCATGGGCAAGCCATCAACCTGGAAATTCATGTTTTTGCTTCTTGGGCAAGAAAACACCCACAAAATGGTTCCCAAAGCAATTCTAAACCCACAGTCTTTCCTCTCTCACGCAGTCTGAACTACTTGGCCTTTTCCCATCACGTTTTTCACCATTTTTCCTGCATTTTCCATGCCTAGGAGCTCGTTTTTGCATTGGACAGCAGCTGGGAGAGAAGGGCCACGATTTGGGACTATTATGGAGGCCGTTTTTGCCCCAGAATGTCCATGGACGTTTTTCTGAAAACGGATTTGGCTTCCCAGGGTTGTTCCCCATCTTCCAATTTCATTTTTGGGTTTCCCACGTTTTTCTAAAGCTAATGAAAACCCCATCCTTGGGCATATCACTGTAAAAACGTTTTATCATGCCCAATAAGTGTGGTTCTGCTGTTATGTGCATCCCGGTTTTGATTTGAACCTGTGAGCAAGAAACTTGGATTGGTAGTGGACAGAATTGGCTTGATAAACCTAGTGGAGGGAGTAACCTCCCAAGAAGATCAAGAGGGCTTTCGCTACTTTTCTATGCACACCTTGAGAACACTAGAAAGGAAGGTATGGCTTGAGGGACTGTGTGGCAGTGAAGAGGATACTTCCTTGTGTTGGGTGTGTAGGCATTGTGAGTGCCAAGCTGAATAGATCTGGGAGGGATATCCATAGCTCTGTGGTTGAGCTCACTAGCTTAGCAATTCTTCCTTTCCATGTCCTAGCAGCTTGATAAACCCAATTGCAGATTGGCTTGGCTCATCTTGGTGTATGCTTGGCTATGTGTGACTCTGTTGTTCTCTGATTCCTTGTAGAGATCATGCCCAGCTCGGGGGGTGGCAGTTGCATCAAGAGGTTGATAAGCACAACTAGTCTATGGTTGGGTGGAACGTTGCATATGCATAGCCAGTTGCTTGGGACTACTTTATTGACATAAGTATTCTCTTGTGTTAACTTTGCAATTATTTATTTGATGAATATCTTGAATGTATGATAGAAGTGTAATTGAAATTAATTCCGTTGTGTTTTTCTTATAATTATACATCCCATATCTCTTTTATATTATGTGAATGCTTAGTTAAAAGTTTATGGGTTAACTGCCTAGTTTTAGCATCACGATCCTCTTTATCATGCTGGTATGGTAGGAGGGGACTTTACATTTTGGTATCAGAGCTACTGGTTGCAGCATTGGACCTCTATGGCCCAAATCCAATCACAACCACATGGGAAGATCTCTTCCTAATCACCACAAGTACTGGCATCAAGACTAGCTGGTTCAGTTGGATAGTTGCAGAGGGAAGCTTACCTTCTGCTGGGCAGCAGATATCGCAGGAAGAAGAAAAGAAGGAACTCAAAAATTGTTTCAAGTGTTTTTGAAAAATTTTGTTTAAGTCTGTTTCGGGAAATCGTTCCGAAATTTGCGGAAGAGTTCCGCGAACCGCCCCGAAATTGCAGAAGGAATTCTCTTCCGAAACTGTGGAAGGATTCCGCGAGTTGTTCCGCAATGCAGAAGAATTCAGTGAACTACTCCGAAACAGCGAAAAAATTTTCCAAGTGTTTGGCGTCGAAAGGAAATTTTTGGAAGGAATTCTCTTCCAAAATTGCGGAAGGAATTCTCTTCCGAAATTGCGGAAGGATTCCGCAAGTAGTTCCGAAATTGCGGAAGAGTTCGGCGAATCGTTCCGCAACTGCGGAAGAGTTCGGCGAATTGTTCCGCAACTGCGGAAGACTTCAATGAATCGTTCTGCAACTATGGAAGACTTCGATGAATCATTCCGCAACTGCGAAAGACTTCGGCGAATCATTCCGCAATTGCGGAAGACTGTTCCACAATTGCGGAAGCATTCCGCAAGTCGTTCCACAATTGCGGAAACATTCCGCAAGTCGTTCTGCAATTGCGGAAGCATTCTGTAAAACGCCCTGCAATTGCAGAAGCACTTAGCAAAATGCCCCGCAATTGCGGAAGGCTTCAGCAAACTGCCCTGCAATTGTGGAAGCACTCAGCAAAACACCCCGCAATTGCGGAAGGCTTCAGCAAACCACCCCAAAACTGCGGAAGCGTTCGGTGAATTGCCCCGCAACTGCGGAAGCATTTGTCGAATTGCTCCACAACTGCGGAAGCATTCCGCGAATCGCTCCGCAATTGCGGAAGCATTCGCTGACTTTCTCCGCAATTGCGGAAGTGTTCGGCGAATCTCCCGAAGCTGCGGAGAGTTTTCTTAAAAAAAATGAGGACGCTACCCTCAACCCGCCCTGCCCACAAGGGGGCAAGCCCCCTTGACCCCCTTTTTTCTTCCCCCCCCCCCTCATATGTCGTTGATTGTGAGAAGATTCGATGATTTGAAAAATTGTCAATATAACCTTTTTCCACGTGCATGAAAGAAAGTTATGAATTCTGAAAATATAATACAACTAACAATTGTGTGGATGAACACATTCTGCAGAATCACAGTTACAGGGAAACACTCTAGATAGTACAGTTGAAAAGTTTTGGATTTTGGTTGGGCCAAGAAAATCAACATCATGGATGATGCACAGGATCCCTATGAGCCTGAAACAGATTCCATGGGGGAGAAGATACATGTTGAAAATGCTGAAATAGAATCTAATGGGAGAAGAAATCAAGAGACTCCTCCAGGTATTGTAGCCACCATGAGAAGCCTAAGGGTGGAATTGCAAAGTTGCAAAGAACATAATGAAAGGATGATTAAAACTCAGGAAAAACAAAATCAGTTGAATGCAGCCATGCTGCAGAGTTTAACAGACATCCAAAGGCAGATAAACTCTGGGCACCAGACATCAAATCTAAAAAGAGGTGGGAGTAGTTCTAGAAGGAATTCCTGTAAGAGGGCCAGTAGCCCAAGAAGAGTTTCTACAGACAGAACTTATACTCCAGAAATCTCTTCTAATGAATCATCTGACTCTGAAGAATCCATTGAGGGTTCAAGCTCTTCATCTCGCGGAAGTAAGAGGAAGAAGCACTACAAGAACAATTCACATGGGAAATTTAAGAAGGCAAAACCTCCTACATTTGATGGAGAGGTAAAGTCCGGTCAAGAAGCTGAAGCTTGGCTTCTTGGGATGAGAAAGTATTTCCAATTCCAAGACTACTCGGGAAATATGAAGGAAAGGGTTTCCATATTCAACTTGAATGGAAGAGCATCTATATGGTGGGAACACATCAGGCAAGTGAAGAAGATCAACAAAAGGAAGATTGTGTGGAAACAATTCAAGAAATACTTCAAGCAGAAGTACCTCTCTGACAGGTACTATGATGATAAGATCAAAGAGTTCCATGAGCTGAAATTGGGACAATTGACCATGGAAGAATATGCAAACAAGTTCTTGGAGCTGCTGAGGTATGTCAAGTATATTCGAGATGATAAGGTGAAAATTCAACGTTTCCTAAGTGGACTGCCCCAGTCATATAAAGATAGAATTGAGTTCGATGAACCTCGAACTCTAGAGGAGGCCATAAGGAAGGCCAAGTATTGCTTTGATCAAAACAAAAGCAAACCAGAATTCCATAAGGCATGGAAGGATAGGAAAAATGAAAAGTTTGATCAAAGGAAGAAGGGGTTCAAGCCTCCTCAATTCTGGAATCAGCAAAGGCAACCATCACAGGTTGTGACTAAGCCAACTAGGATGATGGGAGACAAGCCAAGAGATCCAAAGGAGCCAAGAGAACCACTTCAATGTTGGGGTTGTGGAGGAGACCACATGCTTAGGAACTGTCCACATCAGAATGGGAATGCAAATCAAGTTCACAACATCCAAGGAGCTGAAACTGTGGGTCAAGTGGCGAGAGAAATCCCTAGAATCTATGTAGCAGTAGAAGACCGCCAAGAAGATCATCAATCAACTGTGGTTGAAGTTGAAGGTAAGATTGCTAAGCAATCTGTTTCTATTTTGATTGATCCTGGATCTACTCATAGTTATGTCACTCCTAGAATTGTTGAGATTTGTGCTTTCAAGAAATTAAAGCATAGTAAATCATGGTTAGTTCAACTAGCCACTGGAACCAAGAAAAAAGTTAGCGAAATAGTAGAGAAATGTCCATTAGAGATGGATGGGCTATTCACTTATGCAGATCTGAATATTTTGCCACTGGGTTCCTATGATATTCTCATTGGAATGGATTGGTTAGAAGCACACAGGGTTAAACTTGACTGCTACAATAAGACATTTGAATGCATGGACGAAGAAGGAAACCCGAGAGTTGTAAAAGGCATTCCCAAGGTGACTTCTGTTAGACAGGTTTCAGCCATGCAGTTGAAGAAGTTCTGTAGGAAGGGATGTCAATTGTATGCAGCCCACATTTTAGAGGCAGCAGAGAATGAAACTCATAAATTGGAGGACTATCATATATTGCAAGAATTCAGAGTTGTTTTTCCTGATGACATTCCGAGGCTCCCTCCAAAGAGAGACATTGACTTTACAATTGAACTTGTGCCAAGAGTGGCACCAGTGTTTAAGACACCCTATAGGATGAGTACACCGGAATTGCTAGAATTAAAAATGCAATTACAAGAGTTGCTGGAAAAGAAATATATTAGGCCAAGTGTATCCCCGTGGGGAGCACCTGTTCTATTTGTGAAAAAGAAAGATGGAACACTCAGGTTATGTATTGACTACAGGCAGTTGAACAAAGTCACTGTGAAGAACAAATACGCATTGCCCCGAATTGATGACCTATTTGACCAAATGAGAGAAGCAAAGGTATTTTCAAAGATTGACTTGAGGTCTGGTTACCATCAGGTAAGAATCAAAGAAGAATATATTCATAAGACAGCCTTTAGAACAAGGTATGGACACTATGAGTTTGTAGTGGTACCATTCAGTCTCACAAATGCACCAGCTACATTCATGTGTCTCATGAATAATGTTTTTAGCAAGTATTTGGACAAGTTTGTTCTTGTATTCCTAGACGACATTCTCATCTATTCTAAGAATGAAGAAGAGCATGAAGAACATTTGAGAATGACAATGCAACTACTAAGGGAGCATAAGCTGTATGCAAAGTTGAGCAAATGTGACTTTTATAAAGATAGAATTCATTATTTGGGTCACATCATCTCCGATGAAGGAATATCAGTAGACCCTGAGAAGATTGAAACCATTATGAATTGGCCAACTGCAAGGAATGTGACTGATGTGAGATCTTTTATGGGCCTTGCTGGCTACTACAGGAGGTTTATCGAAGGATTCTCCAAGGTTGCAAACCCGATCACTTCCTTGCAAAAGAAGGGGATAAAGTTTGAATGGTCACCAAGCTGTGAGGAAAGTTTTCAACGGTTGAAGAATCTTCTTACAAGTGCACCAATTTTGAAAATTGCAGACCCAGGAAAATACTTTGTGGTGTGTACCGATGCATGCAATCAAGGACTTGGAGGAGTTCTTATGCAAGACAACCACGTGATATGCTATGAGTCAAGAAAGTTGAAGGAGCATGAGAAGAACTATGCTACTCATGATATGAACTTGCAGCCATAGTGCATGCCTTAAAGATGTGGAGGCATTACTTAATGGGAAGAAAATTTGAGTTAAGGATAGACCATTGCGGTCTGAAATACTTGTTTGATCAGCCAACTTTAAATGCTAGGCAAGTTAGATGGTTTGAATTTTTGTGTGAATTTGATTTCGAAATCAAACACATAAAAGGGAAAGAAAACAAGGTGGTTGATGCACTCAGCAAGAAGGTACATGAAATGTATGTGGCAGCACTCAGTACTTGCCAACCAGATTTGAGGCAGCAGATTGTTAACCATATGGTTGAGGATGAAGTGTATGAGCAGATAAAGGACAAATTGCAGTAGCAAAACCTTGAAAAGAAGTATGAAGGCTATCATTGGGAAGAAGGCGTACTTCTTACTTATAAAAATAGAGTATATATTCCAAATGCGGCAGATTTGAGGAGGATTGTTATGGATGAAATCCATAAAGCTCCGTACTCTGGTCACCTAGGATATCAGAAAACAATTGCTACAGCAAGAAAATATTATTTCTGGCCAGGCATGAAGAAGGACGTCACTGAATATATTTCTAAGTGGATGGAATGTCAGCAGGTGAAGAGTGAACACCAACATCCAGCAGGTTTATTGCTCCCAGTGCCAATTCCAAAATGGAAATGGGAGGTAATATCCATGAACTTTATTACAGGATTGCCAATGACTGTGAGACAACATGATTCCATCATGGTTGTGGTGGACAAGTTAACAAAAGCAACACATTTTATACCGGTTACGTCCACACATAAATCCGATGCCATTGCAAATATTTTCATGAAGGAAACTTTCAGATTACATGGGTTGCCTAAGGCAATAATTTCTGACAGGGATACCAAGTTCACTTCCAATTTTTGGAAAGGTCTCTTTGCAGATTTGGGTACACAGCTAAGCTTTAGTACCGCATACCATCCTCAAACAGACGGGAAAACAGAAAGAGTAAATCGGGTACTTGAGGACATGCTCCACATGTACGTAATGGACAAACCATCCAAGTGGGACGATTATCTACACTTGGTAGAATTTGCATATAACAATGGGAAACAAGCATCATTGGGAATGAGTCCTTATGAGGCTTTGTATGGCAGAAGGTGTAGGACACCAGTGACTTGGGACAATCCAGTGAACAGAATTGTACTTGGGCCAGAATTGCTTAAGGAAATGGAACAAGAGGTTTCCAAGATTAGACATAATTTAAAAGTAGCCCAGGATAGATAGAAAAGCTATGCGGATAAGCATAGGATCCATAGGGAATTCAGTGTTGGGGATCATGTGTATCTTAGAGTGAGATCAAGGAAGAGTTCCTTGAAGCTTGGGAGTTGTGCCAAGCTATCACCTAGATATTGTGGGCCATTTGAAGTGCTTGAAAGAATAGGGCCAGTTGCATATAGACTTGCATTGCCTGCTAGCACTAAAGCTCATAATGTTTTTCATGTCTCTTTGCTTAAGAAATATGTACATGATCCTAACCATGTGATTAATTGGGATGTGATCCAGGTGGAACCCGAGGGAGAATTCCAAACCGATCCATTGCGCATCCTAGACAAGAAGGTAACATTGCTCCGGAACCAAGCCATCGGACAGATAAAGGTGCAATGGAAGCACTACGGTCCAGATGAAGCTACATGGGAGCTGGAGGATGCCATGAGGGTGGCATATCCATTTTTGTTCAATTTTGATGAGCACTGAGGACAGTGCTAATGTAAGGGGAGGGGAATGTAATGTCCCCATTTTGACCCCCTTTGTATTAAATCGTAAATGATGTAAATACTGATATTTAATCATGGTGAGGAGCTCAAGGCCAAGGCCCCACCATTGATTAGCGTTTTATGTATCGGCAATTAAAAATAGATGCCTATGGTTCTTCTGCAAGACAGGCACAATGTAAATAAGACATCATGTAAATACGAATTTTAATGAAAAACCCACAACTGGCTATGCTATGCAACAAAGAGATGGGACATGATTCTACAAGGAATAGGGAGGGAAATTATTCAAACCCTTGAGCCAATGGTGTAATCCATGTGTCAATGAGAAAACCCATAAACCACCAACTACCCATTTTGGGTTATGGACCCAATCATTTAACTCTTCCAAGAGTTGGTTGAGGCAGTTAATGCCTTGGGAATGAAGAGGTATGGCAGCCAATTTCGTGCATGGGCAAGCCATCAACTTGGAAATTCGTGTTTTTGCTTCTTGGGCAAGAAAACACCCACGAAATGGTGCCCAAAGCCATTCTAAACCCACAGTCTTTCCTCTCTCACGCAGTCTGAACTACTGGACCTTTTCCCATCACGTTTTTCACCATTTTTCATGCATTTTCCATGCCCAGGAGCTCGTTTTTGCATTGGACAGCCGCTGGGAGAGAAGGGCCACGATTTGGGACTGTTATGGAGGCCGTTTTTGCCCCAGAATGTCCATGGATGTTTTTCTGAAAACGGATTTGGCTTCCCAGGGTTGTTCCCCATCTTTCAATTTCGTTTTTGGGTTTCCCACATTTTTCTGAAGCTAATGAAAACCCCATCCTTGGGCATCTCACTGTAAATACGTTTTATCATGCCCAATAAGTGTGGTTCTGCTGTTATGTGCATCCCAGTTTTGATTTGAACCTGTGAGCAAGAAACTTGGATTGGTAGTGGATAGAATTGGCTTGATAAACCTAGTGGAGGGAGTAACCTCCCAAGAAGATCAAGAGGGCTTTCGCTACTTTTCTATGCACACCTTGAGAACACTAGAAAGGAAGGTATGGCTTGAGGGACTGTGTGGCAGTGAAGAGGATACTTCCTTATGTTGGGTGTGTAGGCATTGTGAGTGCCAAGCTGAATAGATATGGGAGGGATATCCATAGCTCTGTGGTTGAGCTCACTAGCTTAGCAATTCTTTCTTTCCATGTCCTAGCAGCCTGATAAACCCAATTGCAGATTGGCTTGGCTCATCTTGGTGTATGCTTGGATATGTGTGAGTCTACTGTTCCCTGATTCCTTGTAGAGATCATGCCCAGCTCGGGGGTGGCAATTGCATCAAGAGGTTGATAAGTACAACTGGCCTATGGTTGGGTGGAACGTTGCAGATGCATAGCCAGTTGCTTGGGACTACTTTATTGAGATAAGTATTCTCTTGTGTTAACTTTGCAATTATTTATTTGATGAATATCTTGAATGTATGATAGAAGTGTAATTGAAATTAATTCCGTTGTGTTTTTCTTATAATTATACATCCCATATCTCTTTTATATTATGTGAATGCTTAGTTGAAAGTTTATGGGGCTAACTGCCCGGTTTTAGCATCACGATACTCTCTATCATGCTGGTATGGTAGGAGGGGACTTTACACGAGTAGACTAGGACCATACAACTGAAATCAAGAAGGTTAGTCTCTATTGTTACAAGTGGCTATAGTTGTGGCTTCAACCTTCTACAATATTTTCAATCTCTTTTTTGGGTTCCTCATTCTGAGACTGGGTTTTTTTATTGGTTGTTGTCAATATGTGTATTACAGATTTTTGTGTTAATCCATCTGTTAATATTTGGGGATAGGTAATGGGATTTCTAAAATCTACCATGGTTTCTCACACAACTCTAAATGACATCTTCCAAGCCAAATCTATGAAACCTATAGTAAGTTAATTAGAATATTTAAATGACTTTCTATTCCTCCAAAATATTGCAATTTATTTCTAAAGCATAGCAATGTATCTCATAAACCAATTTATTTAATTGCATATACTAAAAATATGAATTGAATTGGACCCTAGTCTCTGCCCCCCTTGATTTCTACATGAAAGGTTGTTCAGAGAAGATCAGGATTCTCTTCAAGATGGTTACGGTGTTTATTGGTTAATTGTATTAGGGTTAACCAGAAAATGTTGGCAATATTTTATAGATGTTTATTAAACGAGGCCCAAGATTACATTTTTGGTTTATTGTGGATCCATCATCTAAATCATTCATACCTATAAATGGAATAATATTGCCATTGAATTTCAATCGGACTCATCATGCTTTTATGGGTTTTAGAGATTAGTAAAATAAAATCTTGGAATAATTCACACCTATAAGATGAATAAATATATAAAGATAACACTAAATAATAATTAATTGATATCTCATAAAAAATGTGAGGTTTTCATCCATACAACCAACTCCCAATTTATATACTACAAATTTCCAGTTATTGTTATGTATTCAAACCAAACCGTGTTTAGTCATGCCAAAAATGGTACCATATATTGCAACACTGTAAATCCAAATCCAAATATCCAAATATATGTAAATCAAAATCCAAATATATATGAGAGCATACCTGCCACACAAAAATTCTTACATGGACATTTACTATACATTTATTAAGTTTTTTTTTACACTTTGATGTCTAATAATAATAATGATACTAACCCAGATCTAGGATACACAACTCCCCCAATATGTCTGGACATGCAAATAAACATATCATCCATTTATTTTCCTTTACCTTTACCAAATCGTTCTTCATAGAGATATGAAACTGAATAATGAGATTTAATTTTTCAACGTAATTATTACCAAGAAACAAGGGCTCCTACTTTAATATATTCGTAAAAATGCAACCCACCGACCAAATATCAATGGCTGTTGTGTACTCTAAACAATTCAATAATAGCTTATGCTCGATACCAACAAGTGACAACGCACTCCATAATAGAATCTGTATGTAATCTGTGTTGTGAAAATTATATATAGGTTGAATACCGTGAAATAATTCTAATAGCCAAGAATCATGAAGCAAATAAGTCCTCACAAGAATTATTCAAAGATATGCAAGAATAAGAATAAGAAATATTGAGACAGAAACATAGGAGAGGGAACCCAAATGATGGAAATATCATATCATATATTATTAATCAATATGAATACAATACATAATACATCTCAAGAGAGAAAATATAATTCCTTAAAGGCAAGTTGTAAACCACAAAAAAATAAGGCTTACTAAAATCATAAAAACCCCCTAGGTGGCAAAAGCTGTTTCCAAAACTGTCCAAAGGCTCACGAATTGGATGAATATGGTATGGAAGCTCATGGGTGAGTTAAATTGAATGTAATGATGGATTTAGGAGAGAAAAAATGATGTGGAGGTTGAATTGGTCAAGTGGCAAGAGTTTCCAAGTCACCTAGCTTTACCTTATCCACTAGAATGTAGAAAAAACAAGATAAAGTTGTCAAAATTAGGAAAGTGTCAAGTTTCTTATTCAGGAATGGAATAAAATCAGACAGAATCCAAGGAATTCTTATCCAAAATCTATCCAAATATGTTTTTGTGACTTAGGATGGCATATGGAGTCATAAAAGACAAAACTAGGCCAAACTACATAGTCTACACCTAGGAAAATTAATCTAGATGACTAATAAAATATATCCTAAGTATGGATGGCTTTTTAAATGTTCCAACACCGCCCCTTAAGCTTGACTTTATTAGTTAAAATATCAGAAATATAGGGCCCAAGCAACAAGGCTTATGGTCACCCCAATACAAAAACTTATTAGTCCATGTAGGTGAGGAATGAAGGAAAACCACCTGGTAAGAAAACCTCCCCTCAGGATCATGGAATACACCATAGTAAGGCTCTCCAAACTCCAAGCAGGTGAGAACTTGGTCAAATGTCTGGAGGAGTATTATTCTTGGGAAGAAGTGGAATGTGATCACTAGACATGTGCTTGAATTCTCCAGCAGTGGATGCAATAAAAACTAGAGGCTCTCTGAGCTTGCTCTTGAAGAGAACAAATCCATGAATATGCACACAATTCTAGAACTTGAAATTCGAACCAACTGAGATAGGATCAGCTCCAGTCAGATCTGATTTCTCTTGAAAATTGAAATTCTGATCAGTGGAAGTTAAGCTAGCTCCAAGAATTGATATATTGTTCCTTGATATCTCCTTTGAACCAACAGGGGTGAGATCAGAACCAAAATCACCAAAATGTGCCTGAGACTTGAACCCAAGCAAATGGTAGTGTCCTCCATCTTCACTGAAACTATGAGAACATGTGCCAATGATCATATAGAAGTACATAAGAAGTATATGATCAAGGAGGGTTAATGCATCACCTCCAAATTATGATCTAACCTCCAAAACATTCAGAAGATCATCATTCTGCACACCAGCAGACTCATGTGAAAGAGAGGATTCAAGAACCTCTTCATATTCTAGAGCATAAAATGGATTATATTTCTCAGAATTTAGAATATAATACTTAAGAGAGAACAAGAGAGAGAGATGGAATTCTTTATCTTCGACAACTATATGTATTGAAGAAATTTCTGTCATTTGATCTTCAGTACCCGTAAAACAAAAGCTCTGAAATCTTATACTAAAGACTAATTTATTCAAGAGCTCCCATGGCTCTAATACCACGTGAACAATATATATAGGTTGAATACCATGAAATAATTCTAATATACAAGAATCATGAAGCAAAGAATTCCTCACAAGAATTATTCAAAGATATGCAAGAATAAGAAGAAGAAATATTGAGAAAGAAACATAAGAGAAGGAGCTGAATTGATGGAAATATCATCTCATATATTATTCCTCAATATGAATACAATATATAATACATCTCAAGGGAGAAAATAGAATTCCTTAAATGAAAGTTGTACAGCACAAAAAAGTAAGGCTTACTAAAAGCATAAAAACCCCCTAGTTAGCAAAAGTTGTTTCCAAAATTGTCTAAAGGCTCACGAATTGGATGAATATGGTATGGAATCTCATGAGTGGGGTAAATGGAATGTAATGATGGCTTTAGGAGAGAATAAATTATGTGGATTTCGAATTGTTGAAGTGGCAAGAGTTTCCAAGTCAACTAGCTTTACCTTATCCACTAGAAAGTAGAAAAAGCATAATAAAGTTGTCCAAATCAGGAAAATGTATTTCTAATTCAGGAATGGAATAAAATCAGTCGGAATCCAAGGAAATATTATCCAAAATCTATTCAAATTCGTTTTTGTGACTTAGGATGGCATATGGAGTCATAAAAGACAAAACTACGCCAAACTGCATAGTCTACACCTAGGAAAATTAATCTAGATGACTAATAAAATATATCCTAAGTATGGATGGGTTTTTAAATGTTCCAACACATGCAAGCCCAAAATAACCTATCCTTAGGTCATAGTCATTAAATTAAATTTAAATAAAAACCATCTGTCGTTGTTGAATGAAGAAAATAAACTTTAAATAACTTCCCTTCTTCCAAGAAAGCTTCTTCAAGCAATGAGCTTGGCTTTTGAAATGCAATTTGTAGGCATGATTTTCTTTTGAGGTTTTGCAATGCAATTTCCAGACATGGTTTTCTTTAGATTGGAACTCTTAAAATTGCACTTCCAAGATTGAAATTTTCATGACATGCTGATACAATTTCCAGACATAATTATTTTTAGCTTGCATATTTTAAGTTTTTCATTTTCAAGCTTGAAATTCCTTGTCATGCTAATGCAATTCCCAACTATGAGTTTTAGTTCATGTTATTGAAATTTTCCCCTTCAAAGCTTTAGATTCTTGATGTCATACAAGTGCAATTTCCAACACTTACTCTTGCAAATTCACGAAAAAGATAGTGCTAGGTGCATGGTTTCATTCACCATTTGCTTGTTTGATCACAATCTTGTTTGTATTTAATGGATTTGATCTGTATGGTAGATTTAGAAAGAAAGAATGAAGCTTTCTTTTCAAGTTCTTGAAGATGTCAAAACAAGAATACACTATCAAATCAAAAGGAACATTCAATCCATTAAATTATTGTGCATTTAAATCTATTTTTTTGAAATTTACTTCGAGCATTAAAGAGGATTGGATGAATAGTTTTAAGAATTCAATTGTTGGCATGGTTTCTTCAAGCTTGGGAATTGTTCTTGTGATACCCAAAAATATTATTATATATTTTTGAATTATTAAAATTGTGACAATTATTTTTATGTAAGAGTTATTTGAAACTCAAAAGTGACACTTTGCACAACAAACTATTTTTTATTATTATTAAATAAAAGAAAGAGGCACTTGGAGAGTCAGCTAAATGAGGGGACACCACTATGGCACAAGAGAACATGTGTAAGAAAGAAAGAGAGATATTTACCAATCAAATCAAATCTAAAACTCAACAACCAGACAAGATCCTAAATCATAGGGATTTATGGATTGATTGGAGATTTGATTGGATGGCACAAGACCTAGGAAAAACTATATATAATAGTGCATTGAGATAGCATGGGACGTCATGTTGTGCATAGAGGAACTAATTGAGTGTTCTCTATTTTCATAAGTCCATCATTACTTTTTACAAACTTTTAGAGAGAGGGTGCCGTGTGGAATCGATTGCTTAGCGTTCTAGTGCATGGTGGTGATCCAGCTCGGGGGTGGAGCTAAGCAAATAGTCAAGTTTCCCTCTCCTATGGTTGGGAGGAACTGATTCTCTGGGTTATTATTCATGTTTTTCAAGTAAGTGTATACTTTTATTGAGATTTATAGTTTTAATGGTGGAAAAGTTATTGATTTGATTGTTTCTCCTTTCAAAGTTTAATTAGGATTTGGTCGTGGCGACATTATTCTGTTATTATATCCTTGTAAAAGTGTTATAAGAAAATATTGGCTATCGTTTTGTTTTCTTATATTTTTGAACGAAAATATGATAGGTAGATTTACAGTTCGTAGTTATTATAGTAACCGTTGAATTTTATTTTGGTTAAAATTTCAAAATGGAGCATGACTGAGGATGAATTTCCATGTGATAGTTTAAAAGATTAAAACTGAATAAATCGAACAAATCTGAAACCAATTTTGTTAACACACATTCCTGTAATTAATATTAAAACATATATATATATATATATATATATATATATATATATATATATGCATTCAAGGAATACAACTCAGACTTTGAGAGAAAAAATTCTTGTGCATATATTATTCTGCATACAGAATTTATATTATTAATATAAATGTTATATAGTGTTGAAAACTCGTTTTATGGAACCAAATCCTTGTGGCTGATACCAAGCAATTCATAATAATTCGCGACCTCTATGGTCAGTGATGTATACTTTTTTTTATTTTATAAATGTGGGATTGAATCATGTTGATGGGTCAAGGGTTTGATACGGCTTCTCAAGGGAGATTAACACACGGTTACCGCTTTCCAACGGTTTTAGCTGTAAATCATGTTAAAGATCGAATATGATATCAGATCTCTAGTTCTTGTCTCAATTTATCAATCGATTTTGATAGGCGATCTAACCTTTGAAAATAAAACGATTATATATATGTATAGCTATTAGAAATGATCCTCTATCGATTTCTGTAAATTGATCAACTTAAAAGATAAATAATGGGAATGGGCCTCCAGTATGTTGCTGTAAAAATAAATGAGGTTATTATTTAAATTATGACTTGTATTGTTTAAATGGAATTAGTGGTTTTTTTATTAATCTAAGTGAATTGAATTTGTTTTTGGGGTAAAATTCGATCCGATACAAGGAATTGATTTTATTTATTGATAAAAGTACCATCATTTTATTTGCGTCGATTCCAGTTATATTAAAGAGACCCTGTGGATATTAAGAGACATGTTGTTTCGTTTTGATAATAAGTAAATAGTGAAAAAAATCAAACATTTGGATGATAATGTATCCTTATCCAATGTCTTTTGATCAATTTGTGTTGTTATTCTTGGAAAGTTATCATGTAGTTTAGCTTTTCAAATACCTAGTGTTATAGTCGACTTTAGAGGTAAATTACAACTATTGCGTGGCATACCACAGATAGATCTTCTAATGTTGATCAACGGTTAACATTTATAACCAATCGCAGTGGTTAAATTTTAAACTAAAAGTAATACTAAAATTAGATTTGACATAATGAAATTCCTACAGTTATTAAACCTGTTTTGAATTATTATTGCTCCCCGTAATCATGAGTTCACATTCCATACTTGGTGGGGTGTTAATGTAGGGATTTCTACATTGGTCGATATGTCTGTTACCAATCAATTTTTTATCGATCTGTTAATAGTCGTAATTTTTTTGACTACCTGATCTCCCCACGATCCTTACCTATTGTTCTTCGTCCGCATATACCCTTGTAAGTAGTGAAATTTCAACCATCGATTAGGAAGATCGAATGGGAATTATTATTTTTCGCTTTCAGTAATAATGAATATCCATCTATAACAACTGAGATTTCATATAGTGGACGCTAAAAGTTCCTTCACGAGAATATACATTCTTGTTGGTAAGACTTACATAAAAAGTAAGCGAATAACTACATATGGTACACCTGATTAAACTAACAGTTTATCTGGTTGTGCAAAAGAAGGAGAATTCTATAGAACTTTCAATCTAAGTCATTGTTCCAGGTGTTAAGGAATACAAGTAATTATAATTGGGAGATTTTTGATATGAGGTTACATAACAAATATAAATGCATACTTGTTATATTATGATTTAAGAACAGCATATTGTAATAAGAATGTCACTATGACTAGGGTTATGCTAGTATGTGATGGTCAAGGAACAAAATAAATTTGCATACACTAGATTATTAAATAATGTGAAATTTATGAATTATGGTATTGGAAACCATATTATAAATATAAATCGATTTTATTATATAGGCATATTTTATATAAAAGTCATGGTTTTGGAAATTTAGGGATGATAGAGTTAATACTTATGAAAGTATGAAGATGTCAAAATGTATATTTAATTTGATGGCTATATATATATATATATATATATATATGATTAAAAAAAAAATTCTGGAAAGGGTTGAACACACACACACATATGTATATATGCATTAAAAATATTGTATTTTCGGGGTTGTTACAATGTGATGTCAGAGTTTAGGTTACGAAACTTGGATTTATGGTGTCCACTAAGTATAATTTATGAGAAAACTAATTTTGTTTATATGTTGTTCTTCTTTCGTGCATACAATAATTTGTGTTACTTGTGAGATTTTCAATTACTAGGAACTAGATTCATAAGACAATTTCACCATGGAATATTTTAGACAAAGAGAGAAGAAGAATAGAGAGAATAAATTATGGAAAACACTCTGTATCTTATTCATTGATATGATAAGAATATATAATACATCCTCCATGGAAAAAATTGAATTGCTTTGAAGCAATATTAAAGAGCAAAAAGAAAGGCTTAAAAAAGACAAAAAACCCCCTAGGTAGCAAAAGCAGTTTAAAAAACTGTGCTAGAGGCTCACGAATTTGGCAAGTACGGTATGGAAGCTCATGAGTGAGGTAAATGGAATTTAATGATGGATTTAGAAGGTTAGATATGATGTGGAGGTCGAATTGGTCAAGTGGCAAAAGATTCCAAGTAATCTAGCTTTATCTTTTCCACTAGAAAGCAGAAAAAATAGGACAAAGCTAACTAAAACTGGATAATGTCTTTCTAATTCAAGAATGGAA
Organism: Larix kaempferi; assembly: GCA_027924585.1. NCBI lineage: Eukaryota > Viridiplantae > Streptophyta > Pinopsida > Pinales > Pinaceae > Larix > Larix kaempferi. Next base: position 2,582,048 of record BSBM01000518.1, read on the forward strand.
TAAAATTAGACAGAATTCAAGGAAATCTTATCAAGAATCTATCCAAATTTTTTTTTGTAAATGAGAATAACATGTGGTCCACTAAAGACAAAACTGGCCTATTCTACCTAGTCAAAACTCAGGAAATTAATCATAAATGATTAATTAATTTTATGTCTAGAATGACATAGTGGGTTTTTTAAATGTTCCAACACCCCCCTTAAGCCTGACTTTATGTGATGGGAATTAGAAAAATATCAGAAATATAGGGCCCAATCAACAAGGCTTATGGTCACCCCAATACAAAAATAACTAGTCCATGTAAACCGAGGAAATAGGGAAAACCTCATGGGAACAAAACCCTCCCTAAAAAATGGACATGCTTGATGTCTTCATACTGTCATGTTGCTCATTTGAATGAGCTGAATGCGCTTAATGGGTTGCTTCCGAGTAACTGAATTGATGAAGAGATTGTGGATGTCATGATCATGCATCAGTGCATCGATGTTGTGTAGGCAAGAACCATGTGTTGAAGCTGTATGAAGTTCATCTTCTGATTATGAAGGAGCATCAAATGAATTTTTCTTGCTGCTGTAACATACATAATCAAATCTGAAAACATAATCAATGATGGGAAGAATATCTATGCATACTCCTTCCCAAGGAGAAACAATGAACTCAACAGGATCAATTTCTTTTGTAGTTGCAATGTGGTGTACTAGTTCTTGTACTTTCTTCTCAAAGTGATGTAGAACCTTTCTGATATTTAAAATGAGATCATGCAACTCTGAAATATTAGAATGTAAGTCATATGGAGCAACAACCAGTAAATATGTGGAGTCTCCATGATCGAACATAATTTTAGTAGAAAAAATTTGAGAAACTAGATCACTCGGACAGCTGAGGGAGCCTGGAGAGTGTGAGGACTTGACTTTTGAACCATGAGTGATGGGGTCATGTCCAGATGTGTGAAATATCACTCCAAATAATGCCAAAACAATGGCTATCCAACCAATGAAAGATATGCAAGACAAAATTGCAACAGAGGCAAGTGACATAGTGTAGGAAAACATAGAACTGTGTAGTTTCTTAACTGGAAAACTTGGGGTTTGTAGGGTCTTTTGTGCATCCAAAGGTTTGGAATATGATGTGGGATATCTAATGACCTACATATCAGATTGTAAATCATCTTCTAGATCATAATCTAAAAGATTTGAATGATGGTGGAAAGACCTTTCAGAAGACAAGTCAGAAGCTAGTAAAAAATGACTAGTTTTGAGAGTAGACTTGGATGAACTGACTGAAGATTGTTCCAAGGAAGAGGTGGAGGTTTTTGATTCTTATATATTAGAATGTGAATCAATATCAGATACATTAGAATTATATTTCACTCTAGCACTCAAAGCATAAACATTATTACCTTTGGAAGAGGCTTGGAGACAGAGTTCTTGTTCTACAGCAACCTTGCCTTGTTCTTTCTTTGCAAAGTCAAGAACATCTATGTTATGCTCTTCAAGCATCTTGGCCATGATGTATAATTTCTTCTTGAAGAAACATTTCTCAAGATGAGTTCCTTTGCAGCAATAAGAACACTTGGGATTCTCCTTCTTCATCTTCTTGGATTTGGAATCTCCATCAGAATCCTCTTCATCTAACAATACTTTTGTTTGGATTTGTCATTCTTGAAACTATTTGCTCCATGAGCAACAAGTGCAAAGTCTTTGGAGGGTGATTGATCCCTCATTTGGACTAGCTTGTCCTTTTCTTGAGTGAGCGAATCAATGAATGCATCCAAGGTTGGCATCTTCCACTTGGGAACTGCAAGTCTTGTAGAATGAAAAGTAGACACAAATACTAAGTATTCAGAGCTCAATTTTGATAGAATGGTAAGGATTAATTGCTCATCCTTCTTCTGTATACCACATTGCTTGAGTTGAAACACTAGGTTATTGAATTTTGATATGAACTCCTCCCTAGAATCGAAATTACTTGGACTAAGAGAGATCAGCTAAATCTCCAATAAATGACCTTTGAGCTCATCTTGTTTTCCAAAGAGAGAATCTAGCTTTGTCCACACTTCATTTGGAGTTGATAGAGAATCGATATGGAATAGAAGATCTGGAGATACAGAGAGACAAAGTAACCCATAAGCTTCATCAAGCCTATTGAACCATTTGGATTTTAATGCAATGGCTCCTGGCTCAGTTTCAAGCCCCATAGTGACTCTATACAATCCTTTGCTTCGAAGCTGGATCATCATATGCGCCTTCCAGTCAAAGAAGTTGAAGGGAGTGAGAGTCACAGCTTTGGCTTGATTTTTCTCCATACTGATGCTCTCCTGGTAATGCTAATACCTGCAAAAAACACTCTTGGAAATTCTTTTGAATCAAGCTAGCTCTGATACCATGTGATATTTTCAATTACTAGGAACTAGATTCATAAGACAATTTCACCATGGAATATTTTAGACAATGAGAGAAGAAGAATAGAGAATAAATTATGGAAAACACTCTGTATCTTATTCATTGATATGATAACAATATATAATACATCCTCCATGGAGAAAATCAAATTTCTTTGAAGCAATATGGAAAGAGCAAAAAGAAAGGCTTAGAAAAGACAAAAAAAAAACCCTAGGTGGCAAAAGCAGTTTAAAAAACTGTGCTAGAGGTTCACGAATTTGGAAAGTATGGTATGGAAGCTCATGAGTGAGGTAAATGGAATGTAATGATGGATTTAGAAGTTTAGATATGATGTGGAGGTCTAATTGGTCAAGTGGCAAAAGATTCCAAGTAAACTAGCTTTATCTTTTACACTAGAAAGCAAAAAAAATAGGACAAAGCTAACTAAAACTGGATAGTGTCTTTCTAATTCAGGAATGGAATAAAATGAGACAGAATCCAAGGAAATCTTATCCAGAATCTATCCAAATTCATTTTTTTGAATGAGAATAGCATGTGGTCCACTAAAAGACAAAATTGGCCTATTCGACCTAGTAAAAACTCAGGAAATTAATCATAAATGATTAATTAATTTTATCCTAAGTCTGGAATGACATAGTGGGTTTTTTAAATGTTCCAACATTACTAAAATGCGGGAAGAAATAACCAAAAGATGATCCCCTACACCACCTTTTTGGGTTGAACTTAACGATGAAAATAATAATGTAAATAATGAAATTTTAAAAATAGTAAGAGACTTACAAGTTGAATTGATGAACTTTAAGATTGAGCATAAAAGGGTACTTAGAAACCAAGAAGACTTGAATGAATCCTTACTGTCTAAATTGAGTGATATAACAAATGATAATGTCATGTCCCCTCCCATCATACCAGCGCGATGGAGAGGATCGTGATGTTAAAACTAGGCATCTAGCCCCATGGACTTATTAAATAAGCATTCACATAATATAAAAAGACATATTATAAGAAAACACAATGAAAGTAATTTCAATTACACATCCATCATACATTCAAGATATTCATCAAATAAATAATTGCAAAGTTAACACAAGAGAATGCTTATCTTATAACAAAGTAGACCCAAGCAATTGGCTATGCAATTGTAACGTTCCACCCAACCATAGGCCAGTTGTGATCATCAATATCTCAACACACTGCCACCCCCGAGTTGGGCATGATATCTACAAGGAATCAGGGAACAACAGACTCACACATAGCTCAAAGATACACCAAATCAGCCAAGCCAAGCTACAGTTCAGTTTATCAGGCTGTTAGGCAATGGAAGGAAAAATTGCTAAGCTAGTGAAATCATCCATAGAGATATGGGAACCCTCCGCAAGATCTATCTAGCTTGGTCCCCACAATACCTACACACCTGGCACAAGGAAGTATTCCCTTCACTAATACACAGTCCCTCAGGCCATACCTTCCATTCTAGTGTTCTTCAAGGTGTGCATAGAAGAGCAACCAACCCTTTTGATACTCTTGAGAGGTTACCTCCTCACTAGGTTTATCAAGCTAATTCTGGTCCACTTCCACTCCTAATTCTTGCTCATAATTTCCAACCAACACAGGGATGCACCCTACAACAAAACACAAGTGCTGAAAAATGTGGGCAACCAAAATGAACTGGTAGATGGGGAATAAATCCTCGGGAAGCAAATTCATTTTCAGAAAACGTTTTTTTGCATTTCAGGGGAAAAAACGACCTCTATAAACCCCCAAAACGTGACTCCCTTTCTCCCAGCCACTGTGCAACACAAAAACAAGCTCCTAGCTATGGAAAAATGCAGGAAATTGGTAAAAAATGTGATGGGGAAAGCCCAGCTAGATCAGACTGCGTGAGGGAGGAAAGACTCTGGGTTCAGAATGGCTTTGGGCACCATTTCATGGGTGTTTTCTTGCCCCAGAAGCAAAAGTACGTTTTCCCAGGTTGATGGATTGCCCATGCACGAAATTGGATGCCATGCCTCTTCATTCCTAAGGCATTAACTGCCTCAACCAATTTCTGGAAGAATTAAATGATTGGGTGCATAAGTCAGAATGGGTAGTTGAGGGTATATTCATTGACATTTGGCTTATCACCATTGGCTCAAGGGTTTTAATAATTTCCCTCCCTATTCCTTGTAGAATTATGCCCCCATCTCTTTGTTGCATTGCATAGCTAGTTGTGGGTTTTTCATTAAAATTCGTATTTACATGATGTCTTAATTTACATTGTGCCTATCTAGCACAAGAACCACAGGCATCTATTTTTAATTGCCGATACATAAAACGCTAAATCAATGGTGGGGCCTTGGCCTTGAGCTCCTCACCATGATTAAATATCAATATTTACAACATTTACGATTTAATGCGAAGGGGGTCAAAATGGGGACGTGATAGATAAAAATAAAAATAAACATAAATGATAAAACTCATCCATTGACTACCCTTATTCTGAGGAAATCCCTATATCTAGTGAATTGGAAGATTCTAGTGATAGCTATGAGGGTAGACGAAGGAAGAAGAGAAAATTTAAAGATTAAATAACAAGAGAATTTTAAAAAAATAAAACCTCCTACCTTTGATGACGAATTCAAAAATGGAGAAGAAACTGAGGCTTGGCTCTCTAGGATGAAAAAAGTGTTTTACTATGTACAATTACTCCAACTCTATGAAAGGAAAAATGGCCATCTTCAATCTAGTCAGAATGGTTTAGATTTGGTGGCAGGACTTCAAAAGAGAAAAAAGAATCAATGATAGAAAAGTAAGTCAGAACTGGTTTAAAAATGAATTTGAAAGGGAATACCTCTCAGAATATTACTATAAGGGGAAAGCAAAAGAGTTTTATGAGCTAAGATTGGGATCAATGTCTATGCATGACTTTTATACTAAATGTTTATCCTTGTTAATATATGTGCCTTACCTAAACGAAGAAAAACCTAAAATTCAGTGATTTCTAGGTTGTTTACCTAACTTTTATAAAGACAAACTAGAGTTTGATGAACCAAAACATTATATGAAGCAATGAGGAAGGCCAAATTAACCTCTGATAAGTATAAGAATAAGAATGAAAATCCTTATAACTTCAAGAAAAGAGATGGAAGTAATTTTAAAATAATAGAATTCAAACCTTTCAATAAACATAAAAGTTTCCAATGAAATACTTTTAAAGATAAACAACAAATAATAAAATATGATTATAAACAACCCATGAGAACTGTTGAGTATAAACATAATCTCTTTAATAAAAAGAAAGAATAAATAAAAAGAGAACCTTTGAATTGTTGGCGCTATGGGGAGAGTCATTTTTATCGGGATTTCTCTCATAAGAAAGATAATCGGAATATTCACAATGTACGGGAAGCAACCACAGTTGGAGAGGTTGCTTGGAACATACCGCAGATTAGCGCTGCTTTGGACAACCATCAAGCGGATTATCAACCTTCCATGACCGAGGTAGATCGTAAGATATTTGAAAAACATATTTCTATATTAATTGACTCTGTATCTACTTTAAGTTATATTTATCATAAACTAGTAGATTTATGTAAAATAAAAAAAAAATATGATTTGGAAAGGTCGTGGTTCTAGTACAATTAGCCATGGGAACAAAAAGAAAAGTAACCAGCTTTATTTCTAGTTGTGAAGTTCATATGCAAAATTTGATTACAAAAGTAGATTTCAATATTTTTTCATTGGGATCTTATGATGTATTAATTGGCATGGATTGGCTAGAAAAGCATAGATTTGTGCTAAATTGCTTTGAGAAAACTTTTAATTGTATTGATGAAAATGGTGAAAGTAAAATTTTTAGAGGGATTCCAAAAATGGTTCTTACTAGGAAAATATTTGCTTTGCAATTGAAAAAGTGTGGTAGGAAAGGATGTAGGTTGTTTGTTGTACACATCACCAAAACTAGTGATGATAAACAGAAACCTAGTTTAGAGGATTTTCCTCTTTCAAATGAATTTAAAGATGTTTTTTCAGAAGAGTTACTTGGAATACCTCCGAAGAGGGATATTGACTTTACCATTGAGTTGGTACTAGGAGCAGTACCTTCCTCAAAGGATCCTTATCGAATGAACACACCTGAGTTGGTAGAATTAAAATTACAATTGCAAGAATTAATCTATAAGGAATATATAAGACCAAGTGTGTCTCCATGGGGAGAACCAGTTTGGTTTGTTAAAAATAAAGATGGCACACTAATACTTTGCATTGATTACATAAAATTAAATAAAATGATAGTTATAAATAGATACTCTCTCCCCCACATCGATGACATGTTTGATCAAGTACGGGGAGCAACGATATTCTCTAAAATTGACTTAAGGTATGGGTGCCATCAACTAAGAATTAAAGACGAGGATGTTCATAAAACAACATTTAGAACAAGGTACATGCATTATGAGTTCTTTGTTGTACCATTTGGCTTGACCAATGCTCCAACCACGTCCATGTGTTTGATGAACAACGTCCTCCACAAATACTTAGATAAGTTCGTAATAGTGTTTATTGATGACATCTTAATATATTTTAAAACTGAAGAAGAGCATAAAGCACACTTAAAGTTAGTCTTACAAACCCTAAGAGAACATAAACTCTATGCGAAGTTTAGTAAATGTGATTTCTTTCTAGACAAAATTCAATACCTAGGTCATGTAATATCTAAGGAAGGCATTTCTATAGACCAAGATAAAATCAAGGCAATTATTGATTGGCCAGTTCCTAAGGATGCAACTGGGATTTGATCCTTTATGGGAATCACGAGTTACTACGTAGGTTCATTGAGGGGTTCTCCAGAATTTCTTACCCAATAACTTCACTTCAAAAGAAAGGAACTAAATTTATATGGTCTAACAAATTTCAAGAAAGATTTGAAAAAATTAAACACTTGTTGACCACCGCACCTATTCTAAGAATAACAGATCCGTACAAGGACTTTGTTGTATGTACGGATGCCTTCTTAGAGGGATTAGGTGCCGTGATACTACAAGGGGATTATGTAATAATCTATGAGTCAAGGAAACTTAAACAACATGAACATAACTATGCGACACGTGACCTAGAACTAGCTGTTATAATACATGCATTAAGGATGTGGAGACATTACTTAATTGGAAGACAATTCACATTAATGTCTGATAATATAAGCTTAAAATACTTTTTTGATCAACAAAGTTTAAATGATCGTCAAGAAAGGTGGTTATCCTTCTTGAGTGAGTACGATTTTGAAATTAAACACATTAAAGGAAAAGAGAACAAAGTGGCAGACACCCTGAGTAGGAATGCCATTCCACAGTGTTCAACTGCTTTTAGTAGCTATAAGACAAATCTTGAAGATTTGATCAAAGATGCAGCTAAAATTGATGAACAATATTTAAAAATCAAAGAACAACAAGAAAATTATGTAAATGGAAACGAATTCTCAGCTTACTCCATAAGCTCAGAAAAATCATTAGCCTATAAAAATTGGTTATACATACCAAATTCAGAAGAATTTAAACAATTAATCATGAATGAGTTACATAAGAAACCATATTTCGGACACCCAGGATACCAAAAGATGGTAACAAAGCCAATGAGGAGTTATTATTGGCCTAAAATGAAGAATGATGCTGCAAATTACATAGCTAGATGCATTGAATGTCAACAAGTAAAAAACGAACATCAACTTCTTGTCGGGTTACTCCAACCCTTAGTACTTACCTATTCCAGAATGAAAGTGGGAGATAATAAGCATGGATTTTATAACAGGATTACCTAGAATGAATAAACAACATGAATCAATAATAGTATTTCTTGATAATTTAAGTAAATCCACACACTTCATACGTGTGAAATCTACCTTTAAGGAAATTAACATAGCCGATATTTTTATTTAAGAAATATTCTATTTGCATGGTATTCTGAAAGTTGTGATTTCTGATAAAGATGCAAAGTTTATAAGTAAATTTTGGCCCAGTACTTAGTTAAAGGCCTAAATACAAAGCTGAATTTCAGTACTGCTTATCATTCTTAAACAGATGGGCAAACTGAAAGAAAAAATCAAGTGTTAGAAGATATGCTATGAATGTATGTAATGGATAAACCCGGTAAATGGGAAGAATATTTACATTTAGTAGAATTTGCTTATAACAATGGGTATCAAGCTTCATTAAAAATGAGTCCATTTGAAGTCTTGTACGGTCGAAAGTGCCACACTGTTGTGTCTTGGGATAACCCTATTGACAGGATTGTTCTAGGACCTGAGATGTTAAAGGAGATGGAACAGATGGTGAAAGAAGTGAAACAAAACTTAAAGGTTGCCCAGGATCGGCAGAAGAGTTATGCAAATTTAAAAAGAACTCCAAGAGAGTTCAACGTCCATGATCATGTACATCTAAAGGTAAAGTCAAAAAATAGTGCCTTGAGCTTGGGAAGGTGTTCCAAGTTGGCACCTGGATATTGTGGACCTTTCGAAATGTTAGCTAAAATAGGGTCGGTAGCTTATCAGCTTCCAATTACCTCTAGTATAAAGGTGTACGATGTATTTCATGTTTCATTGTTAAAAATATATGTGCATGATGCTACTGAGATAATTTACTGGAATGTGATTCACGCAAAACCCGAGGGCGAGTTCCAGAACAAACATTTTCGCATCCTAGACCGGAAAGAATGTATGCTACAAAATCAAGCCATCGTTCAAATAAATGTGCAATGGAAGCACTTCAGCCCTGAAAAGGTGACTTGGGAAATGGAGGATAAAATGCGAGAGGCATGTCCCTCCATGTTCCAGAAAGAGCATGAAAGCTCAGAATAAGGAACACCGAGGACAATGTTAAGAATAGGGGGGGGGGGAATGTGATACCCCGAATTATTATTATTTATTTTTGAATTATTAAAATTGTGACAATTATTTTTATGTAAGAGTTATTTAAAACTCAAAAGTGACACTTTGGACAACAAACTGTTTCTTTTATTAAATAAAAGAAAGAGACACTCAGAGAGTGAGCTAAACTAGGGGACCCCACCATGGCACAAGAGAATATGTGATCTAAAACTCAACAACCAGACAAGATCCTAAATCATAGGGATTTATGGATTGATTGGAGATTTGATTGGCATGGCTCAAGACCTGGGAAAAAATATATATAATAGTGCATTGAGATAGCATGGGATGATATGTTGTGCATAAAGGAACTAGTTGAGTGTTCTCTCTTTTCATAAGTCCATCATTGCTTGTTACAGACTCTGAAAAAGAGAGTGCCACGTGGAAGCGATTGCTTAGCGTTCTAGTGCATAGTGGTGATCTAGCTCAAGGGTGGAGCTGAGCAAATAATCAAGTTGCTCCCTCCTATTGTTGGGAGGGGCTGATTCTCTGGTTTATTATTCATATTGTTGAAGTAAGTGTCTATTGTTATTGATATTTTAATTTTTAATGGTGGAAAAGTTATTGATTTGATTGTTTCTCCTTTGAGAGTTAATTAGGTTATTATGTTATTATATCATTGTAAAAGTGTTATAAGAAAATATTGGCTATCATTTTGTTTTCATATTTTTTTGAACTAAAATTTGATAGGTAGATTCACAATTCGCAGTTATTATAGGATTTGGCCGCGACGGCATGATTATATTATTATATCGTTGTAAAAGTGTTATAAGAAAATATTGGCTATCATTTTGTTTTCTTATCTTTTGAACGAAAATTCTAAAGGTAGATTCACAGTTGGCAGTTATTATAGTAATACATGAATTTTATTTTGGTTAAAATGTCAAAATGGAGCGTGACTGAGCATGAATTTCCATGTGATGGTTTAAAAGATTATAACTAAATAAATCGAACAAATCTGAAACTGATTTTGTTAACACACATTCCTGTGATATATATATATATATATATATATATATATATATATATATAAGGAATACACCTCAGACTTTGAGAGAAAAAATTCTTGCGCAGATATGATTCTGCATACAGAATTCATGTTATTAATACAAATGTTACACAGTTTTGAAAACTCGTTTTATGGAACCAAATCCTTGCGGCTGATACAAAGAAATTCATAATAATTCGCGCCCTTTTCTTTTATAAATGTGGTATTGAATCTTGTTGATGGGTCAATGGTTTGATACAGCTTCTCAAGGGAGATTAACACGCACTTACCGGTTTTAGTTGTAAATCATCTTAAATATCGAATATGATATTGAATCTCTCATATTGTCTCAATTTATCAATCGCTTTTGATAGGCGATCTAACCTTTGACAATAAAACGATTATATATGTATAGCTATTAGAAACGATCGTCTATGGATTTCTGTAAATCGATCAACTTAAAAGATAAATAATGGGAATGGCCCTTTAGTAGGTTACTGTAAATGAGGTTGGTATTTAAATTATGAACTGTATTGTTTAAACAGAATTAGTGGTTTCTATTTTAATCTAAGTGAATTGAATTGGCTGTTGTGGGTAAATTCGATCCGATACAAGGAATCAATTTTATGTATTGATAAAAGTACCATCATTTTCTTTGCGCCAATTGCAGTTATATTAAAGATACCATGTGGTTATTAAGTGACAGGCTGTTTTCGTTTTGATAATAATTAAATAGTGAAAAAATCAAACATCTGGATGATAATGTATCGTTATCCAATGTCCGTTGATCAATTTGTGTTGTTATTCTTGGAAAGTTAGCCTGTAGTTTCGCTTGTCAAAGACCTAGTGTTACATTCGACTACAACTGTTGCATGGCATACCACGGATAGATATTCTAATGTTGATCGACGGTTAGCATTTCTAACCAGTTGCAGTGGTTAAATTCTAAACTAAAAGTAACACAGAAATTATATTTTAGCATTTATAACCAGTCGCAACGGTTAAGGAATACAATTAGTAATTATAATTGGGAGGTTTTTCATATGAGGTTACATAACGAATATAAATACATACTAATTATATTGTGATTTAAGAACATCGTAATGTAATAAGATTGTCACTATGACTAGGGTTATGCTAGTATGTGATGGTCAAGGAACGAAATAAATTTGCATACACTATATTCTTAAAGAATGTAAAATTCATGACTTATGGTATTGGAAACCATATTATAAATATAAACTGATTTCACTATATAGACCTATGTCATATAAAAGTCATGGTTTTGTAAATTTAGGGAGGATAGAGTTAATACTTATGAAAGTATGAAGATGACAAAATGTATATTTAATTTTATGGCTATTTATATATATTTGATAATTAAAAAAAAAATTGGAAAGGATTGAATATATATATTAAAAATATTGTATTTTTGAGGTTGTTACATGTCTCTTTACATTCAAGCCTTACATTTTATATGCTTGCATGTGCTTGAGGATCTTTTTTATGTTTGTGTGCATGATGTTTTGTGCTCATGTTTGAAATGTATTTGCTTGAGCTAACAAGCTAGTTTACCAATGCTTGGGGATTCCATGTTTAGGCCTTGAGTCATTCACTAAATAGTTTAAGATTGAATGTATTCATTGAGATCTTTTTTTATCAGGATTGTAAGAGCTTGCATTATGAATTGGGATTTCATGTTTAGGCCTTGAGTCATTCACTAAATAGTTTAAGACTGAATGTATTCATTGAGATCTTTTTTTATCAGGATTGTAAGAGCTTGCATTATGAATTAAAGGATTTGTTAAATGCAAAACTGAAGTGTGTCTTGAATTTAGTATCATTTGCATTTGTAATCAAATGCAACTTTGAAAGGAACATTGTATGTTTTCCATTAGAAAGATTTTCTTGCTTTCCAAGCTTTTATATGTGATATGAAGCACAAAAGCATATGCAAATTGTTCTTCGTCCTCACGTTCTTCCAATCTATTTTGTTTAAAATGATTCAAGCAATCATATAGTGCTTGAGATATTACATTTCACATAAAATATATTTCTTATATTATATGAAATGGTTTTGAAGTGAGATGGAGAAGGAAATAAAAACATGTTGTTAAAATAAGTATTTTAAATTATTATATCATTAGATTTCTTATATGGAGTTAGTTTTGAAGTTAGATATCTTTATATGTTCTCAAAATAAGTATTAAATATTATATCATTATTTGTTTCTGTTTAAATTGAACTTGCATGGCATTCTAGCCATGAAATCTATACAATGCACTTCCTAATCTTCTTAATTATGATATAATCAATGTACTTCATAACCATATTCTCATATTCTTCAAATCTATATAATCAATTCAATTCATAAACTTGGTAGACCTGGATTTAAAATATGCATATGTGAGAGTATTTCACTATTAAATATAAGCAAGTTTATAGGTATACTAGCATATATTTACCTGAGTTTGCTTTTTTATTATGAATGGACTATCTTATTAATTTATATTAATTATATATATATTTTTATATTCTAGATTGAAAAGAAAAATACATTCATCTTCCTTTTTTTAATATGAATGGATTATTTATTTATATATATATTATAGATTGAAAACAAAAATACATTCATCTTCCCTTTTTATTATAAATGGATTATTTTAGATATATATCCTAGATTGAAAACAAAAATACATTCATCATTAGTATTTATCACTTCGTACTTTCCTCTTTGTAAATTGCTTTTTTTTAAAGGCATCTCAAAGTGAAAGCAAAAATTAGTTTATCAAAACTTTACATTTGTTTAAAAGTGGCTTTTAACCACGGTACAGCTCAGCTCATGATAGTGCTGCACCCTGCATAAGTACACTGGAAGTCTTCAAAAAGTAGAAATATGCATTGTCACCAATTACTTTATGCAATAATTTTTCTTATCTTGTGAGTACCCAAAAAATTGGACATATTCTTTATAGTATTATCTTGCACATAAAAAACAAGAATAGTTCCTGTAGCTTGGCAGGCTTCATAAAAACCTCATTCCTTTAAACTCGTGCTCTGTGCATATGGTCGTAAAAAAAAACTGTTTAATAACATGAACTATATCTAAATCTATTTTGCTTCTGTGCACACGAGCTTCATAACATAAAATTGTTCAAACTTTATTTTTTAATATATATATATATATATATATTAGAATTATGTCCTAATATGTAGCTCGTGCAGTAGCTTGTGCAGAGACTGATACATTTCTGCATTAGGGGCTGGTGCAAGCTAATGCTGGCCACTCATGATGCATTAGTCATAATGGAATCCTGGAAAAACAGAAATCTGAACGTCAAAAATCAATATTAGAACAACCTAAACAACTTTTTGGAATATGGCGAAAGAAGATGAAACGTAGACAATCAGATTACCTTCAGGAATATATAAATATTATTTATGGAAATTAAGTATAACTCCCAAAAAATGGGGTTATTTTAAGGTCGGTATTATATTCAGTTGTAGATAACAGGCCGTTCTAGTGCAGTGCTATTTTTCCATATTTATTTATATTAAATTTTTTTTTTTAAATTAAGGAACTCAGCCAAGCCCTAGAATGACTAGGTCGAGCGTTAGTCCACAACATCATGGTCTTAACATAATCAGTGAACTTTTTTTTTTAGGATGTAGGTCTTTGTGTGTACTTGTGTGGGTTCTTTTCCGTTTTCAAAATAAGTGAGCCAATCAAAAGTTATAGACGAAAGAAATAACCTACTTTTTGTGTAAGATTAATGTTAGTGCAATTGAAATTAATTAAAAAATAGAAACAAATAATAGATTTAATGAAAAATTACATATTCAGAATATGCACACATAGTTCTACAAGTGTGTGTAATTTCATTAGCAGTGGACTAGTGTAGCATACGCAGAATCATGCTTGAAACAGAAGAAGTTATAGAATAAGACGTATTTTGTTATAACACAGTGTTTGGCAACCCGAACCTAAAACCATAGCAGCCAAGTCATCCACCATGTTGGTGGGAAAGGAATTACCCGCCAAAACTTAAAAATTTAAATGGCGTGTGCGTGTTGATTTAAATGCGCATATGTGCTATGTGACCAATGACCTCTGACTGAAAACACACAGTCAAAAGAAAAGATTCGAGGTGGTGAGTGGGGACCACCACTACCATTATCTCATCCCTTGAATGGTCTAGTAGACATTTGGGGACCTGAATAAAATACTTCCGACATACTTTGACAGACTGAAAAAAGGACAAATGTCCAACAAAATTAAACAATGTGGATCCGATAAAGGCGACCCACCATGCCTTTCAATCATAGGGGTCCCATCCTTGAAGACAAATACAAATTTCTCGGCCGTCACCAAGATCGATGCCACCACATGGGAAATTAAATGGATCCCCGTCAAAATCCTCAAGTTCATCGGGTAAGGCATATGGATATAGATTATAATTAAAGCATTGCTCAACATCTAAACCAAACATAACTTTGTTATGTTCACACATGAATTCGCCTTGAAAAGTAGATTCAACTCTAAAATTCAGAGGAATCCATTTGGTGTGAACTTCAGAATCAATCCTATTGCTGTCTTGGTCCCTTTTGATAAACTTTTGAGTCGTGTACACAGTGTGTTCAAGTGGTGAATAACGACCATGATTGTCCCCACTCACTGCCCCTTATCTTTTCTTTTGACTGTGTGTTGTCAGCCAGAGGTCACCGGGTGACCAATTCAAATTTGTATAAATAAATCCCTTTGGGTCTCTTTAGGGACATTTGGAAGTGTGCAAGTCAAGAGATATACAAGTTTTAGATTCGAAGTCTGTGTATCCTCTACGCTCATGTCTAGTGCGAACTGGCATATGAAAAACAAATATCTCAAGTGTAAAGAGTCTGTAAGATATCAGTAGCGTATGCTCTCCCTCTACGCTTTGTGCAACCAGCTGGGATCAAAAGCTGTCTGGTTTTCTGTGTCATCAGTGATGATCTTCGCAGTCCAAAGACGAGCTGATAGTCTGTAAATATTTCTGTATTGAGTGTGAAATATTAATGCAAAGAAAAGGGACGATTTCCAAAGAAGATTACAAAGACGTTTGTAAAATCGATCTTGGTGCATGTGGTATCAGAGCCATTGGCTTTTGTTGTAAATTTTGTTTTCATTTATGGATGATTTGTCTTTTCTAATTTTACAAAGCTATTTATTCATTGTTCCAATCTTAAATCTGCTTCCATTTACATAAGTGAAGGTTCTGTATTGGATAAAAGGGTGTTCCGAGTTTGTTTGAGGCCACAGCCATTGGACTAGGCACAATAATCCCTCTTGTAACTCTTTGAGAGTCTGTGGGAAACCCACGTGAGCAATTTATCCATTTACTGCCTAAGAAAGGTAAGTGTTTCATGGACCCTTCAATGGATGCAGTTTCGCTCCAAACCCTTATTTGTCAAACAGAGAATGATATTCAGGTATCCTTAGCAAGTAGATGATCTTCTTTCCAGAATGAAACATCAAACTCTTCATCCATCTTAAACATTCAAGATCTCAATCCATCTGTAAATTGGCAATTACCAGCCATATTACCCACTAATGTTTACAAGTTATCATGGTGGCAATACCGTACTCACACTCAAATCAAAGTTAGTTTTGTAGATGTTTCTTTTACTGATAAAGATGAGCCTGTGCATATTAACTTGTTAGATATTCACAGATAGACTGGTTAAAAGCCCAAGGATATAAGTATGCCCATCTTGGTTCTATCAAGCTAGGCCTTGGTCCTTTAGTTCGACCTTATTTACCTGTTTCCTCTTTATGTTTTGTCATCGATACCTGGTATATTGATTTCTCTGATGCTATTATTGGTGGTTTTACCGCTCCTTTGCATAATGGCCCTTGTTTTGGCACTATCTTTCCTAAATATTATGTTAGTCTAGATGATCCATATATATATGACCTCATTAAAGCCTATATTTTACCCCTTGGTTTTAAAATGGATTGTGGCTTGAAAATCATCTAGCTTAAAGCATGTGTTCTTGTCCGCTTTGGCAATGATACCCTTCCCCCCCTTCGGTCAAAGGTCCATCAAAGCTCGCTCCTTCAAAGCGTGGTGGAAACTGATAAGTCCAAACACTCAACGCCAGTTACTCTTGACTGGACAAGCATAAATTACCCTAGATGATGGGAAGTCAAATATAAAGAGCTAAGGAACAAATAAAATGAAGTACAAAAAATAAAATCTTTTGTGAATGCCCCTATTACTTTTGACAGGTCCTCTCACTCATTCTGAATCCCTGAAGGACGTCCTACTCCTTGTTTTACTCCTCCTCTTCCCAGGACCTCATCTACAAATAATTTCACTCAGCCACCAAGGTTTGAACTCAGTTCCTCCTCAGTTCAGCCTTCTTTTACTGGAGTTTATAATACTGAACATAAAGGCCAACATTCAGATTGTCTGGCCTACAAAAAGATACTCCAGAATTACAACATCATCGATCTAGAGAACCTCCTTCTCTTTCCATGTTCTCTTCTCTACCCTGGAGTGGCCCAGGAATGGAAGTAATCTCTCCTAAGGGCGATAGGTCTTTCATCTATGGAAGGAATCTTCCAGAAGTTCCCTTTATACAGTTCTCCTCAAATGGCATGACAAAGAAAGAATTTATGCCATATAAATCCCCTGCAACAACAGAGACTGTCTCTGACGAAATGAAACTCACAAATTTTGGAAATTTGCAACATCATCTCACAGCATAGAACTTGGATGATATAGCCATGGATATTATGCAATAGATTGTAAAAGAAGAGCATGAAAAGATTTCATTGCTCCAAACTAAGCTTGAACTTCTGGATCATCTATTACATGAGATAGAAGAAATCAAGTCTGCTATTTCAATGGCTCATATTAAAACTGAGAAACGACTGGATCTATTGGGAAAATTGTTAACTAAAACCCAAGTTTTAAAAAAGAAAGATGCTCCAGTAAGCCAGGAAGCAATGTCCCTTGCAATGAAAGGACACAAGAGACAACACTCGAAAAGTTACTCTTTTAGGTTGATGAGTATCCAAGATGAGGACGATAGACCAGATTTTTCTTTTGGTGAAGATGAGGAAGAATTCCAAGAAATTCATAGCCTAGTCACCCAATTTCATAGAATGCTTCCTGCTTTATCTGAGAAATATTTGGCTATGATGGCTTTTCCCACTAGACAAGAGAATACCCAAACCACTTCCGGAATCAGTCAAGAAAGTGGGTCTTCCTCTTTTCCAGGTCCTCCTCCTCCTACTTTTGATACCCATATGCAAGATGCCTCCTCTTCACCTTCTCACAAATTCCATTTTGGAATAAATGGAATGAACAATCTTATGTCACAAATGCCTGAATAGCCAGTTTTGAATATTCAATGTGAGTCAAGGGAAGAAGTTAAGTCAACCATACAGCTTCTTGGTCAGTGGGTTTTGTATAAAAAGACCCAAGATACTAATATCTCTGGACAACAGTTAAGTTTACAGTTAATTATTGGATTGTCTGGCCTAGCCCATGAATGGTGGCGATGGCTACCTCAAGAAGCAAAAGATGAAATTCTGAATGCAGATGATGCAGAGTAGTAGATACTGCAAGCGTTGGGAAAAGAATTCTATGGTTGTGATGATAAAGAAGACTACAAACATTTAGATTCTTTATTTATGTCCGCCAAAATATGTGACATAAGTCAAAGTGAGAAATATTTCTGCTATATGGAGAATCTCCTTATATCGTTTGGTAAATTAGGTGAACCAACGTATTTGAAGCACTATCTCATGAGTTTCCCTAGTCATGTTCCAGATGCCGTGGTACAATTTCTGAAATATAAGAAAATAACTCTTTGAGGACTTTCATTAGCCGAGCTCCATGCTTTTATCATGGAAACTTGAGAAGAACATTACCTTGAAAAAAGAGTCAGTCGAGATTTTAAAAGGCACCAATCCATGTATTCCCCTAGTTTTTGTAAAGATGTGGCAAAGATGCCAGATTGGGGATGTGGTGCTTATAATTAAGGGCATTTTGGCAAAGAATCCTGTCACTGTAAACCAAAAAAGAAATGATTCCATACAAGCACCCCTAGATTTCATCCTGCCAAAGCTTATAAGCACAAGGATCATAAGACTTATCATAAGAAATCTCGCCGCCCTTTTTATCAGAAATCTTTTGTTCGTAAAAGGTCTGAATGAGCAGACAAAGAAAACTGTTTCATTTACAGTAAGAAAGGGAATTGGGTAAGTAAATGTCCACAAAAGAAATCCAAGCCTAAGCTTGTAGCATTTTTCGCCCAACTAGACCCATCCTGGTGGGATCTCTGCTCTTGTACATCCAACAAAAATCCTTTGGGTGAAATTATAGTTCTCCCTGAGGAGAATTCTTTTGATTCAAATTCTTCTATCCAATGAAATAAATTTTCTCCCTCCAGTTCATATTCTTCCTCCTCTGACTCCGATTGTGCTTCGGAAGCAAATACAGGGGGATGTGAAGGACCTCCAGATTTTGATTTTTCTTGTTTTATGTTTTCGGCTTCAGCTAAACCGTCTCCTAAACAACAAATAGATTCAATTGATCGACATATCTCGGATATTCCTATTTTTTATTATATTCTTAGAGGAGAATTAAGAGAAGAAAAGAAAATATTATTGTCATTACTAAAAGAAAGAAAAAATCAATCAGAAGAGAATAACCCTGCATTCTACAATCCTGCAGATTTATACAAACACTATCCGGTAGAACATAAGCATAGACAACATTTTAGACAAGACAAAGAAAATATTCTCAGATTACAAATTAAGGAAAAGTAGAGTTCCCTTCAAAAGATTGTAAGGGAAATTGAAGACTTAAAAGGACTACTTGAAGTAACAATCTAGGAAAAGATCAGTCTTCTGATGATGAAATGAGCAGGCAGTATGAAGAAGCTTTAAAGAGCCCAGAGCATAATGAGCATTCCCCTAAAAAGGATTCTCATAATTGTCTCACAATGTTTCCAGAACCGTCCTTAGGACTTTTCATAGGTCCTAAAATGTATATTCAAGTTTTGTTTTGTCCCCCAGAGTTCAAATATTATCAGATGGATTGCATGATTGATTCAGGATTTTAGATGAATCTAGAAAAAGGTGGTGCAATCCCCTCATTTTACTGGGAAAAGGCTTCAGATCATGGAGTTGCTATAGAAGGAACCCCTGTACATCTTTCAGGTAGAGTAGCAGATTTACTCGTTCAAGTAGGTAGTTGTCTAAATGCTTTATATTTGAATATATTAGATAGCATAAAAGATGATTGTATTCTAGGTTTAGAGTTTCTGAATAGAGTCAGCCCTATCACTGTGGATACAAGGAAAATGTTGTTTACTTGCACCATAAATGGAAATTCGATCTCATGTCCCCTATCCTTTGAAGCTCAATTGAAATGCAAGAACCCTGCTAAGAAAACAGACCTTAAGCCAAACATTGCAAAACTGTTCAAAATGGAAAGATGCATTGCTTATGTAGAAATGCATAAGGAAAAATCCATGGCCGAGATCTCTGCTAAATTAGAAAAGGATTGTACTTTAGAAAGCCCTAATGCTTTCTGTACTAGAGAGAAATATTTTGTTTCCCTTCCCTTTGATCCTCAGGTAAAACATAAAGCCATGAAAGCCTCTGCTAGACTAATGTCTTCCTCTAAAAGGGAATTTCGTGCCAATGAAATAAAAGGGCTGCTTTCAAAAGGATTGATTGAGCCCTCTAAGAGTCCTTGGGCCTGTAGAGCCTTTGTTGTCAATAAACATTCAGAGATAAAAAGAGGAAAACCCAGATAGGTTGTAAATTATAAACCTCTCAATGCAATACTCCAAAAAGTTAGGTATCATTTACCTGATAAAGCTAGCCTTATGCAGAGAATTGTTGGATGTTCTATATTTAGTAAGTTCGATCTTAAATCTAGATTTTATCATATTGGAATTGATGCTAAAGATAGATTTAAAACTGTCTTTGTTGTTCCTCATGGTCAATATCAGTGGAAAGTCTTACCCTTTGGGATAAACAATGCTCCCTCAGAATTTCAAAAGAGGATGGAAGATATTTTCAGAGAAAAAGGATGGGCATTAATCTTCATTGATGAAATACTGATATGCTCCAAGAATTTGTTGGAACATTAAAGAATTTGTAGGAATTTTATCATCTGGCCTATAAACATGGTCTTGTTCTCTCAAAGAGCAAGATGGATATTGGAAAAATTTAAATTGAGTTTCTTGGTTTCAAGATTAATGAAGGACAGGTAATTCTTCAAGAACTTGTCTTGAAAGTCTTCTCCCAGTTCCCAATCAGATTCTAGAAAAAGTCCAGTTTCAGAGATTTCTAGGAAGTCTAAATTATATTAGACCATTCTATAAAGGACAAGTTGAGTATATCCATATTCTTTAGAAAAGATTGAAAAAGAATACTCTGAAATGGTCTCAAGAAATGACTACAGCAGTCCAAAAGATAAAGACTAAAATGCAGCGGCTCCCTGCTTTGTCTCTCCCTCAAGGAATTGGTCACCTGATCATCGAAACAGATGCTTTGGCTAATTCATGGGGTGGGATTCTTATTGAATTACAAGATGGAAAAGAAGAAATTTGTGGCTACGCTTCAGGATCGTTCAAATCTGCAGAACTTAATTATCCTTCTAGTCATAAAAAAATTCTGGCTATTAAAAAGACAGTCAATCAGTTTCATGTGTTTTTAAAACCTGTAAAGTTTTTTATTAGGACTGATTTGAAAATAATTCATGGGATATTTAAAAATGAAAATCTCATGGCCGAAAATAGTTCTAGGATTTTAAAATGGTTTTTGTGGTTACAAAATTTTGATTTTGATATTTTATATAAGCCTGGTTATCTTAATTGTGTTGCTGACATGTCAACCAGAGAAGAACCACATACTCCGGTTTTTCCTTAGCTAAATATGTTCCATACAGGAGCCTCCAGCTCCCAGCAGCAAGACAAAGGCAAAGGGCCTGCAAGACCATTTCCTTCCCCTCTTAGCCATTCTCAGGTAGGGTTGTTCTTGAAACCCTAGGATGAATCAGTGACACCTGAAGAATGCAAGCTATCTTTGGAATATGCAAGTAGAATAGAAGCTAAAAAGTTCCTCTCTTTGATTCTTATCAGACAAATCCAAGAATCCCCACTTAAACTCCAAATTTTGGAGAAATGGGAGCGAGACGCCTTTCTTGGCTTAGAAAAGGCACAAGATAAACTAATTGGTTGTCAAGAAGTCTGGCTGGATTGTAATGATTAAGATGGCAGAAATGTTTGGTATGTTGACATTGGACATGGTGATCTTACCTGGAAAACATACAACGTTATTCTTTAATTTTACAGAGAAGAAAGAGAGATTGTTATCTGTGCATATCCATCTAATCTACGCAATACTATGTCGTCAGGATGGACATAAATCCTTTTGGATAAATTCTTCCCAAGGGAAGATTGAATCCAAAGGAGAGCCAACTTTATTCTTCACCTCCAAGATGATATGCAGGTTGCTAATATGAACCATATGTGGTTCAAATTCAAGTTACGACACCTTGGGGGCCGTTATTCACCACTTGAACACATTGTGTATAGAACTGAGAAGTTTATCAAAAGGGACAAAGCTGGTAATAGGATTGATTCTAAATTTCACACCAGATGGATTCCTCCAAATTTTAGAGTTGAATCGACTTTTCAAGGCGAATTCATGTGTGAACATAACAAAGTTATGTTTGGTTCAGATGTTGAGCAATGCTCTAATTATAATCTATATCCATATGCCTTACACAATGAACCTGAGGATTTTGACGAGGATCCATTTAATTGCCCATGTGGTGGCATTGATCTCGGCGATGGCCGAGAAATTTGTATTTGTCTTCAAGGATGGGACCCCTATATTTGAAAGGCATGGTGGGCCGCCTTTATAGGTTCCACATTGTTTAATTTTGTCGGACATTTGTCCTTTTGTCAGTTTTTCAAAGTCTATCGGAAGTATTTTATTTGGGTCCCCACATGTCTACTAGACCATCCAAGGGACGAGATAATGGTAGTGGTGGTCCCCACTCACTACCTTGAATCTTTGCTTTTGATTGTGTGTTGTCAGTCAGAGGTCACCGAGTGATCGGTTCAAATTTGTATAAATAAATCCCTTTGGGTCTCTTTTGGGACATTCAGAAGAGTGCATGTCAAGAGATCTGCAAGTTTTAGAGTCGAGGTCTGTTTATCCTCCATGCCCGTGTCTAGTGAAAACTAGCATATGAAAAACAAATATGTCAAGTGTAAAGAGTCTGCAAGAGATTAGTAGCGTATGCTCTCCCTCTGCGCTTTGTGCGACCAGCTAGGATCAAAAGCTCTCTGGTTTTCTGTGTGTCATCAATGATGATCTTTGTAGTCTGAAGACGAGCTGATAGTCTGTAAATAATTTTGTATTGACTGTGAAATATTAATGCAAAAAAAAGGGAGGATTGACATGTAGTGCGTACGCGCTATTTAGTAAAATCGGACCAAACCATAGCTCAAGCACATATGCAGCCATACAAAAATCCTATTGAATGGATGAAGATGACGATGATGATGTTGATGATGAATATGATGACCAAGATGATGAGGAGGAAGAGGGTGATAACGACAATTATGATGATGATGATGATGATGATGACCAA
>BSBM01000518.1:2610000-2637500 GCA_027924585.1 Larix kaempferi
TCCCGGGAATTCTATCAAAAAACACGGGTTTCATTTCTTCCACAGGTTTCAAGCTCTTATAGGTTTCTTATTGGCTCACACTCATTGATATTTTGGACACTCATTGATCTATTGGACACAAAATCACCCTTGGAATCTAACAAACATGTTTAGTGGTCTTGGAATCTAGTGGATACATTCAAGCTACCAGTTTCCATTGCAAGTGGAGATCATTTCTATAGAGGTATGGTTAATTGTAAATAATTCTTTTCATTCACAAGATTTGAGATTCTCCCATGCCTTTTTGTTTTTATCATATGCCTAGAACAATATCCATGCATAGACAACAATGAATTTGACAAGAACAATTCACAAGTTCACATCTAAAAAAACTCATATGAACACTAGACAAGATGAAGTATGCAACCTCCTCATTGTGTAATTAGTTCCCAAGTTAATTTTGTTCTTTTCACCTCATATTATGCTAGCAAAAAATATTACACACTCACTAAACATGACTAAAAATATCACTTCACTCATCCACAAAACCTCAACTCTCTCATCTCTTATTCAATACCATTGTATGGTTGGAGGATATCTATAAGTATATGCACCTTTCCTTTCTCTATGAATCCAAATATGATAATATTCATCCATATTTACCATCCTTACAATATCCCCTCACCTTTAATAATGATTTTTTTTCCAAAAACCAAGACTTTCCCACTTCATGCTCTATCCAACATGATCATTGTTGGTATAGTCCCTAGTTCCCCACTTTCCAACACCTCCATACCCTAGATATTGCACATTGAAAGGTCAAATTATATTCCCCCTAATCAACCTTCCAAAGACCATGATCCTTGTTAGAAACATTTGCATCCTCCTTAAGGTTTTGCACAATACAAAGTATACATTCATTCTATTGTGATGCATTGTTGAATTCAACCATGGGTATTTTAAACTCAAAATCACATTCTCTCATCTCAAGGTTTATAGATAAGGAAATAGTTTGCTGTTGTTTCTTCAACTCCTTAAGGTGTTATATAACCTAGTAATTTATGATGGTAAAGGACATTGCCTCAAATGGAAGGATATACCATTCCACTATGAAGACAAAGCAATCAAACTAGGTGCAAAATTTAGAATTGATAACATTAAGGGAGAAAGCAAAAAATGCAACTAATTAAGGTGAAAAATATGATGTAGACCAATAAGAATTCCTTGGGGGAATTTTCAACCTCCTCATTGTGTAATTAGTAAACTTATTCTCTTTACGTTATTTGATGTAGAAAAACTATCAAACTATTCCCAAGGCATATCTAGACATCTCTATTGTAGGGTGTTACTACCATATTTTTTATGAATTCATGGCTAGGAAAGACACTAGTTTCTCCACTCTACACTTGACCAACCATCATCTATATTGATTGGAATTGTAAGGGATAATGATGTTTATTCGAACACAAATAAACCAACATAGTCTGTAGTTGTATGTGTTAATTTGTAAAGTGGTAAGTTATGTTGGAATGTGTCAATTTCATTGTATAATGGATCTAATATATTATTTGTTGTTTCTTTTGCAGGGGTAGGTCTCATAGTTGTGTTAAAAACAATTTTGGAGATGGGAAACTCACGCAACACAAAAAAAAATATAGAAGGAATCTTCCTATTGAAAAGGTCAATGACTTAAGAGAAAAGGTCAGGTTGGGAATGGAAAGATTGAGACATGGTCCTATCATTGCCTCGGATCCTGCCACTAATCCTAACACAGTTGTTGAAACGACAACCTCTTCTTCAGAACCACAGGTAAAGTGGTCGCTTCCAAAAGACCCAACTCAAATTCCAACATCAACACAATCTCCAACCAACAATCCATCAACGAGTCATGTTGAAGTTCCTCATGACACAAGAATTTTGGGAGGTGCTGCATGTGTAGATATGGACATACAAGCCTTGCTTAATTTGCAATCTCCCGAAGAAGACCACAACCATGTCGACCACACTCCCATTATGGACCAATCTGTGAATGAAGCACCACAACAAACAAGCTCAGGTATTCATGTCTCATGTCCACCCTCCCTACCTCGACTATCCAGTGCAAGAAGAAGAACTCGTAGACGCATTCATGTAGATGAAAGTGCTATGTCGGGGCTTGAAGGCAAGTTTCCAAAACACACTATCGAATGGCAATGCAACAAAATTGTCAAAGAATATTTTGAATCAAAAGGTGATGTAGGTAAATGTCAATTATTGCTATGTTTGTTAAAGTCACATTGTTTAGCTATTGTTAGGAGAATTTCGGGCATAAAGATGGTTAAAAGTTCAGAGGCTAGCAGTCATATTGTTAGAAATCTCCAATCTGCATTTAATGCGATTGGGAAGATGTCTCGTACAAAAGATCTTTGTGCGGCTCATCATGTTTTAGCGGAATCAGTTGTAAGCAAGTCCACAAGGCAACGTCACATGCTATCACACACTTCTCACATACTCAAATTAAATAGAAAAACTATTAAAAAGTACTCTATTATAATAGAAAATCTTGACACTTCGAGTGGAAACGATTGTTGGGCTTTTGTTGGTAGGTTTCCTCGTGCAGATAGGAAGCTAATTGATGTTGTTAAGGAGTTAGTACAAAAATTTTGGCATGATCATACTAGACCTTCATCAAACCAAAGAGATGTTCTAAAGCTGAGAAAAGGTTCTACTGAATGTGAACCCCATGTTAAACACTTCCTTGACACTGCACAGACTGAACTCTATGAGAGATTCAAGAATGAGCACACACAATTGAACTTGGGCCAAAGGTCCTTTGAGAAATGAAAACCATGGTGCGTTCATATATGCATTGGTCGAAACACCTGTTGTTTTAGATACCACATAGAATATGAATATTATTATGACACATATAAAAATATATTTTGTGATTTGCATACGAACATTGTGCAGGGTTGCAATGGATCCATACTACCACCAAATGCATCAAGACTTTATCCACAACATCATGTGTCCAAGGCGCAAAGGAAAAAAATATTATGAAAAATCGTGTCTATATGGGACATGTTCTAGGTGTAGTGGGTTTTCTCTTTTGAACCGTTGCATCCATGAAAGCAAGGCGCATGAATTTGGAAGGATGGGCGTGGAGATGCAGAGCTTCAAGTATGTAACCTATCAATTAGACAGTTCCATGGAAATTAAAAATATTGCATTAGTGAAGTCACAGGTACAAATGAATATTGCATATTTTTCATATTACACGTTCAATTTATGGCATGTACATTTTTCCAAATGCCACATTGTAATATTTCCCTTGTTTTCATGGTAATAGGTACTAGTATGTGACTTCTTGACAGATTTCTACAAGAAAACAAAGCAGTATGTTCAACATGTGCATGTAGCACGATGGCAAGATGAGCAGTACAGAAAATGCAGGGACACATTTGTTGAATATTGTAACTTCTAAGAATATTATATTTGTATATTATTTATTCCGGAGATGTTCCATACCTCCGATGTGATTATACTATGAATCCGGAGATGTTTATTCCTCCGAGAAGTTGTGGTAACTAGGGTTATTAGACCCACTATGTGGGGGTCGGCCCAGTTAGTTATAATAGGGTATTTAACCTAATGGTTAAATACGAGCCTACATGTACTTGTGTAAAATACATGTCAGAGTAGTGTATAAATAGAGGAGGTGTGTTCCTCATTATACACACTCACTCACTTGTGGAAGAGTGCGCACTTGTCTGGGAGATCTGCTAAGGAGACAAAGAAGGAAGGAGCACATCTTGTATTTTGGTTGATCATCTTATTGAGGAAAGCTTTGCTGGGTTTTCTACCCCATGAGGGTTTCCCAGAGTATATTTTGTGTCTATCTTGTGATTATGTTTCTTTCAGTGATCTTGCTAGTCTATTTGGTTTAAACTTAACATGGTATCAGAGCTAGACTGAATAGGACATCTTTCACAAGGTAAGAATACCTCTCTCTCTCTCTCCGGTGAAGTTAGGGTTTCATCCCAAAGTTGGTATTATTGATTTTTGGTTGCATGGCTGGATAGCTCTTTTCTATACCTTTCTTTTAAGCTATAGATCGAACTTTTTGGTTGGGTAGAACTCCGGGAAATCCAAACCCTAATTCTACCAAAAGTGCAATAAAATTCAGTTCCAGATTCCGGAAAAGTGAAAAGTAACTTTCCAGGTAAGTCTACTCTGTCTCTTGGACTCCCCCAAGAGAAGATGGCTCCAAACACTAAGCTTGAAGACAAGCTAGAAGGTATAGAAAATTTTCGGGCATGGAAATACAGAATTGGTCTCATTCTTTAGGAGAATGATCTTGCTCATTATATCAAGGAGGAAGTTGCAGAACCAGAAGAAGATGAAGCCAAATAAAAACACAGGAAGGATTTGATTAGGGCAAAGAGAATCATAGCTGATTCTATTAAAGACCACTTGATTCCCCAAGTGGCTTCCAAGAAGACTCCAAAGGAAATGTATGATGCCCTAGGAAGAATGTATGAAGGAAAGAACATCAATAGGAAGATGAATCTAAGGACTCAGTTGAAGAGTACCAAGATGCACAAAGGAGAATCCATTCAAGACTACTTCTCAAGAGTCTCTCTAATCAAGGAGCAACTAGATGCCATTGGTGATACTCTTGATGAAGATGAACTTGTGATGACAGCTCTAAATTGTCTCACTAGATCATGGGAATCTTTCATACAAACCATGTGTGCCAGAAAATAAAGCATGAAGTTTGATATAGTATGGGAGGATTGTGTTCAATAAGAAGCTAGGGTTTCCAACAGAGAAGCATTGCTCAAGGAAGATGACCAAGCCTTGGCCACCCATACCAAGAGAAGAAAGAATCGATCCTACCTTAAGAAGGATAGTCAAAAGGAGTCCCATCCTCCACAAAGATTTCAAAAGAAAAGGGGATCCTTCCAAGGAAGAGATTACTCCTCATTCCAATGTTTCATTTGTCACAAATTAGGACACATTGCCAAAGACTGTCCTAACAAAAAGAAAAAGGGTACTTACAACAGAAGACATCATGCACATCTTGCAGAAGATGAGAGTGAAGAAGAAGTTGAAGAGGAAGAAAGGCCTCTCAAGAAAAGATCTAGAAGAGAAGAAGAAGATGAAGAAAGGACCTTCTCCAAAAGAAGACCTAGAAGAAATGAAGAAGAAGATGCAAAAGAGTATGTTCTTTTCTCCGCACTCTCTGGATCTATAACACCTGGAGAAGGTACATGGCTCATTGATAGTGGTGCCTCAAAGCACATGACAGGACAAAAGAAGACCTTATCAAATCTTGAAGAAAAGACCTCTCCACTAAAGGTATCTCTTGGAGATAACTATCAATATCCCATTAAGGGAATTGGTGAAGCAAACTACAAACTTGATTCTGGAACCCCCATGAAGATGAAGGAAGTTTTGTATGTTCCAGGCTTGAAGAAGAATTTGCTTTCAATCTCAGCATTGGACAAGAAAGGCTATAGAGTTGCATTCATTGATGGACAAGTGTTAATGTGGTCCAAAGGAAAATCTATTAAGGATGCAATTGTTATTGGTGAAGAGGAAGGAGGTTTGTATAAACTCAAGGGTCATCCAGAAGCTGCCCTTGTTCATGAAACCTCTAGTCCCAGTGAGCTATGGCATAGAAGACTAGCTCACATTAACTACAAAGCCTTACCCTATGTAAGCAAGGTGGTCATAGGACTACCAGATTTGAAGGTTGATCATGATGGCTCATGTAAAGGATGTAAGAAAGGGAAGAATGTCAAGAACCCATTTCCAAAGAGTGAAACAAAGACTAAGAGTATCTTGGAGCTAATACACTCAAATGTATGTGGTCCAATGCCCACCACCTCTCTAAGTGGATTTGAATACTATATTTCATTCATTGATGATCATTCAAGGAAAACTTGGATATACTTTCTAAAAGGTAAGAATGAAGTTTTTGGAAAGTTCAAAGAGTTCAAGGCTCTAATAGAAAATCTCTCAGAAAAGAAAATCAAGATTCTCAGAACAGACAATGGTGGAGAATATACTTCAAAAGAGTTTGAAGAATTTTGTAAAGAAGTTGGAATCAAGAGAGAACTAACCATTCCCTGCAATCCCCAAAAAAATGGGGTTGCAGAAAGGAAAAATAGAACCATCATGTAAGCTGTGAAGACTATGATACATGACCAGGATCTTCCCATGTATCTATGGGCAGAAGCAGCCAAGACAACAGTATATGTTCAAAACAGATTATCTCATAGTGCTCTTGATTTCAAAACTCCATAAGAAGTGTTTACTGGAAAGAAGCCCGAGGTAAGCCATCTTAAAATATTTGGGTGTCCTGTGTACATCCACATTCCAAAAGAAAAGAGAACCAAGTTGGATCCTTCTGGTAAGAAAGGAATATTTGTTGGTTATTGTGAATCATCCAAAGCTTTCAGGATTTACATACCAGGCTTTCATCATATAGAAATCAGTAGAGATGTAACTTTTGATGAAGAAGCAGCTCTCAAGAAATCAAGAAAATGCCAACTTGAAGAAATCTATGAAGAAGATCCTTCTTCTAGAAACTCAGAGGCTGTTCACATCCCTGAAGATAATCCACCTGAGGATCATGACATGTTGGAACCACAAGAACCTCCTATCTTAGATTTATCAAAGAAAAGAAGGCCAGCATGGGCTAGAGATATTATCCAAGGGGCTGAAAAATATGGTGCTCCTGAAGGCTCCATTAGAGAAAGAAAGAAACCAAAGCTAGTGTCCAACTATATGGCCTTGATGTGTGATCTTGTGGATCAACTACCTACTAGCTATGAAGAGGCAGCTCAAAAGAAAGAATGGGTAGAAGCAATGACAGAAGAATATCAGTCGATAATGAAAAATGATGTTTGGGATATAGTTCCCAAACCAAGAGATAAAAGTGTGGTTTCCTCCAAATGGATTTTCAAGATAAAACATGCTGCAGATGGTAGCATTGAAAAATACAAGGCAAGGTTTGTAGCCAGAGGATTCTCTCAAAAGGAGGGAATTGACTATGAAGAAACATTTGCACCTGTTGCTAGGTATACTTCAATTAGAACTATCATGGCACTTGCATCCATGATGAAATGGAAATTGCATCAAATGGATGTTAAGACAGCTTTTCTGAATAGTGTAATTGAAGAAGAAGTATACATAGAACAACCTCAAGGTTTTGAGGTCAAAGACGGAAGGACCCATGTATGCAAACTGAAAAAGGCATTATATGGTTTGAAGCAAGCTCCCAGGGCTTGGTACGGAAGGATTGACAGTTTCTTAACAAGCATGGGCTTTACCAAAAGTAAAGCTGACCCCAATCTTTATCTTAAAGTGATGGATGATGAACCTGTTATATTGCTATTATATGTAGATGATCTATTTCTAACCGGAAATGAGAAACAAATTATTGAAAGCAAGAAGAAGCTTTCTTCAGAATTCGAAATGAAAGATCTCGGATTAATGCACTACTTCTTAGGCCTAGAAGTGTGGCAAGAGCCAAAAGGAATCTTTCTAAATCAAGGTAAGTATACTGTGGAGATTCTCAAAAGATTTGATATGTTGGAGTGTAAAGCCATGGCCACTCCCATGGACTCCAACCTGAAACTATTAGTTAATGATTAATCAGAACTAGTGGACATAACCCTATATAGACAAATCATTGGATCATTGATGTATTTGACAAATACTAGGCCGGATATATGCTTTGCTGTAAATACCCTAAGTCAGTATCTAGTAGAACCTAGAAAGGTTCACCTTATAGCTGCAAAGCATATAATGAGGTACCTAAAAGGTACAGTCGATTTTGGCCTATACTATCTTGGAGGTAATGAACACAAGTTACATGGTTACTCAGATTCTGATTGGGCAGGTAGTGTCTCAGACAGAAAAAGTACTTCAGGTGGATGTTATGGTCTTGGATCTGCCATGATCTCCTGGTTTAGCAAGAAACAATCTAGTGTGGCCCTCAGTACTGCTGAAGCAGAATATATAGCCACTTGCTCTGCCAGCTGTGAAGCAGTGTGGCTTCGGAAACTTTTATCTGGAATTTTTGACTTAGAAATGGATCCCACTGTGATTATGTGTGATAATCAAAGCTGCATTAAGATGACTGAAAATCCTGTGTTCCATGATAAGTCAAAACACATTGAGATCCGTTACTTCTATATACGAGACATGGTGCAGAGAGGAGCCATCAAGCTCAAGTATATAAGCACTGAGGATCAGATTGCCGATATCCTGACTAAACCTTTGTCTCGAGTAAAGTTTGAATACTTCCGGGACAAGCTTGGTATAGTCCAGAAGGACACTCCTCGAAAGGGGGAGTAGTATAGTATTTGATAACAATTCGGTTCCTTAAATTTTGTTTTGTTCCACTTAGCTACTTACAATTATTTAGATTTAGAACTCTTATATATCTTTTATTTTAGATGTATACATGTTTTGATGTGATGTATACATGTTTTGATGTTAGATGTATTAGTGAGAATACATGCTAGATGTATACATGTTTTGATGTGATGTATACATGTTTTGATTATACATGCTAGATGTATACATGTTTTGGTGTGATGTATACATGTTTTGATGTGATACATGCTCTTGGATATTTGTACCTGTATAGATGAGAATACAGATGAGGATTGGATCATCCTTGAACTTAAGTTCTAAAGTGAGCCGTAGACGTGAGGTCTCCGAAAATGAAGTCCTTAGTGGATAGTTGAGGGGATTGGATCATCCCTGGACTTTCAGTCCTAAAGAGAGCCGTAGACGAGAGGTCTCCGAAAATGAAGTCCTTGGTGGACTTGAGAGGATTGGATCATCCCTGGACTTTCAGTCCTAAAGAGAGCCGTAGACGAGAGGTCTCCGAAAATGAAGTCCTTAGTGGACAGTTGAGGGGATTGGATCATCCCTGGACTTTCAGTCCTAAAGAGAGCCGTAGACGTGAGGTCTCCAAGAATGAAGTCCTTAGTGGACAGTTGAGGGGATTGGATCATCCCTGGACTTTCAGTCCTAAAGAGAGCCGTAGACGTGAGGTCTCCGAGAATGAAGTCCTTAGTGGACAATTGAGGGGATTGGATCATCCCTGGACTTTCAGTCCTAAAGAGAGCCGTAGACGTGAGGTCTCCGAGAATGAAGTCCTTGGTGGACTTGAGGGGATTGGATCATCCCTGGACTTTCAGTCCTAAAGAGAGCCGTAGACGTGAGGTCTCCGAGAATGAAGTCCTTGGTGGACTTGAGAGGATTGGATCATCCTTGAACTCAAATTCTAAAGTGAGCCGTAGACAGGTGTCTCCGAGAATAGAGGATAGGACTGCATCGTCCCTGAACCTTGGTTCAAAATGCACGTGATTGGATTAATCATCCTTAGACAGTAAATCCAGGAAGGATAGTCTTAAATGTGATTGTGATTGGATTAATCATCCTTAGACAGTAAATCCAGGAAGGATAGTCTTAAATGTGATTGCGGTACGATTAATCATCCTTAGACAGTAAATCCAGGAAGGATAGTCTTACATGTGATTGTGATTGGATTAATCATCCTTAGACAGTAAATCCAGGAAGGATAGTCTTAAATGTGATTGTGATTGGATTATTCATCCTTAGATAGTAGATCCAAGAAGGATAGTCTTAAATGAGATTGTGGTAGGATTAATCATCCTTAGACAGTAAATCCAGGAAGGATAGTCTTAAATATGATTGTGATTGGATTAATCATCCTTAGACAGTCAATCCAGGAAGGATAGTCTTAAATGTGATTGTGATTGGATTAATCATCCCTAGACAGTAAATCCAGGAAGGATAGTCTTAAATGTGATTGTGATTGGATTAATCATCCTTAGACAGTAGATCCAGGAAGGATAGTCTTAAATGTGATTGTGATTGGATTAATCATCCTTAGACAGTAAATCCAGGAAGGATAGTCTTAAATGTGATTGTGATTGGATTAATCATCCTTAGAAAGTAAATCCAGGAAGGATAGTCTTAAATGTGATTGTGATTGGATTAATCATCCTTAGACAGTAAATCCATGAAGGATAGTCTTAAATGAGATTGTGGTAGGATTAATCATCCTTAGACAGTAAATCCAGGAAGGATAGTCTTAAATATGATTGGGGTTGGACTAATCATCCTTAGACAGTAAATCCAGTAATTCCGAAAGGAAGGATAGTCTTAAATATGATTGTGATGAAATTGATCCAGTAAATCTGAAAGGAAGGATCATGTGTATAGATGATGATGCTTCTGATCGTGTGATGATGATGCTTCTGATCGTGTGATGACGATGCTTATGATCGTGTGATGACGATGCTGCTGATCGTATGATGACGATGCTGCTAATCGTGTGATAACGATGTTGCTGATCGTGTGATGACAATGCTGTTGATCGTGTGATGACGATGCTGCTGATCGTGTGATGACGATGATGTTGATGATCGTGTGATGACGATGCTGATGATCGAGTGATGTCGATGTTCCAGTAACTAGTTGAGTTACTAATGATGATGAACTGAAGAAAGCTTCCGATGATATATAGATGTATCATGTATGATGTATGACTCGTTGCTCCTGCAGATGTTGTTATAATATCCTTCTCGTTAAGGGGGAGTGTTGAATATTGTAACTTCTAAGAATATTATATTTGTATATTATTTATTCCGGAGATGTTGCATACCTCCGATGTGATTATACTATGAATCCGGAGATGTTTATTCCTCCGAGAAGTTGTGGTAACTAGGGTTATTAGACCCACCATGTGGGGGGTCGGCCCAGTTAGTTATAATAGGGTATTTAACCTAATGGTTAAATACGAGCCTACATGTTTGTGTAAAATACATGTCAGAGTAGTATATAAATAGAGGAGGTGTGTTCCTCATTATACACACTCACTCACCTGTGGAAGAGTGCGCACTTGTCTGGGAGATCTGCTAAGGAGACAAAGAAGGAAGGAGCACATCTTGTATTTTGGTTGATCATCTTATTGAGGAAAGCTTTGCTGGGTTTTCTACCCCATGAGGGTTTCCCAGGGTATATTCTGTGTCTATCTTGTGATTATGTTTCTTTCAGTGATCTTGCTAGTCTATTTGGTTTAAACTTAACAACATTTCCTATTGGAACCATAGTGTCAATTGTGGATTTTGCAAAAAATTATACCCTTTAGCCACAAAATGAAATCCAGACTCAATACTACCATTCATACCAAGTCAGCATCATGGTACATATTATGTATAGGCATGGGCCAGAGAGCAGCAATGACAAGAGGATAATACTGAAGGAGACAAACTTTTACATAAGTGATGATAGAAGCCATGATTTGCATTATGTGCAACATTGTTTTTGAATTTTCTATGATCAGTTGAAGGAGAGAGATATATAGATGGATCAGCATTGGATATGGTCGGATGGTTGTGCGGGCCTGTTCAAAAATGCCTGAGTATTCCAATGGATGAGTATTTTGCATAAGACTTATAATGTGTCGCATATCTGGAACTATTTTGAGATCGGACATGGAAAAGGCGAGCATGATGGGGCTGGTGCATGCATCAAGACCGAACTGCGAAGGGAAGAGATGGGGTTTGATAGGGAACCTCATATCCTAGATGCAAAATCCATAGTTCAATGGTGCTCTACAACAATGCTAGACCGAGCAAGAGATCAACAAACATCATTAGTGGCAAGACATGTGGTAAGAAATTTTTGGCGAGTTGTTGACATAGACCGATTGCGTTCCTATAGTTGCAGCACAGTACAAGGAACACGTGGATTTCATTCAGTTCGAAGCTCAAACAACCCCTTATTTGAAATATGGACGTGAAATATTGCATGCTTTTGTAGCCCTTGTAGTAGTGGCGAATGGGATGAATGCAAATGCATGGACTAGGTTGATGAATGGGATTGTGTGTCACTTGCAGTAGACCAATGTGCAGTTGTTGAAACAACCCAATCAGAGGATGTTCAATCAGCGATTTCGACAGACTACGACCATATCTCAGATCTTGTACAACTAGGCCACATATACATAGTTGTTTCCCTGAAAGACAATGAATGGGGCGTGGATTATTGGTTGGCACGGTGCATCCAAGGTAAGAAAACCCTCTACGCATCATTAATTGATGATGAAAGCATTGAATTTCCTATTGGCTCGACGATGATTAAGGGGGAATATCTTACACTAGATGGGAAGTCAAGAAATACTAGTTGGCATGTATTCATGGATTACAAACCAGGTTGAGTGGTGTATCACTTCACAAACTTGATCGTTGGAACAAACATCCATCTTCAGACAATGTCAAGCAAGAGCTCAACCAAGGTACGCTACTACCTACCTCATTCAGAGCATGAGAGATTGATGGAGACAATTAGAAACAGAGAGGATCCAGATGGATTTATTGAATGAGGCTAGTCAACTTTACGTAAGAGAAAGAATTGCATCAAAGAATGTTATGTTCTACATCGAGGTATGTGTAGTTTTATGTTATTTTGTTGGTACATGCATTTTTTGTTGATACATACATACATACATAGAGATACGTCCATCTTCCATGTCATCATTTCACCCTTTATCATTAATGTTTAGAAACCTAATCTATCCCTAGAAATCCTAGAAAGCTAAACTAACCCTAGAAACACTAATTAAACACTAGAAAACTAAGCTAGAATACTATAAACCTAATCTTGTCCTAGAAACCTAAACTAGCCCTAGAAACACTAATCTAACCTAAACTAGCCCTACCACTTCTCTCATTTGGTATGAGAGAAGTTTCTTTAGACCTACCTCACTCATGTCAATGCTTGATTTTTTGGAGGTCGACCTCCCACCCCACATGTCCTCTTCAACATTTTTTGTTTTCTTGGTTTTGTGCCCACCCAAACGTTTTTCATGCTTTGGGTACCTTAAGGTATATCCCCAACCCAAAAAACTCTTATATTATGATGATTATGTTGGTTATTGGCTTGACCCAACAAAATTATATTTAACAATACACATATTCATAGATTTGGTTCCCCATGCTCAATGCTCACTCAAATCTAGCTAGATTTTGGGTTTTTACCCTTATCCATGCATCTTGTCATCAACCTAGGGTTTCCACTAATCTATTCTAACTAGATACTAGAATCTCCTTGACCAAATTTGATGGAAAAGTGCATAGAGATCTTCTAGACTCTTAGATATGTATCCTAGCAATTTATTTTAAGACATGCTCATTTGTTGTTGGAGATTGATGCTTGATTCTTATAGATAACCACTTAGAGGGACTTGTAATCAACTTCATCATCACCATCACCATCATCATCAACGTCTTCATCACCATCACCATCTTCATCATCATTGTCATATCTAGGTTCCTCATCAACATCAACATCAACATCAACATCATCTTCATCACCATCACCATCACCATCACCATCATCATCAACGTCTTCATCATCACCACCATCATCATCATCATGAACATCTTCATCATCGCTGTCATCTCTAGGTTCCTCATCAACATCTCCATCATCACATCTTCTTTGTCATCATCATCATCATCATCTTCATCACCATCACCATCATCATCAACGTCTTCATCATCATCACCATCTTCATCATCATTCTCATCTCTAGATTCCTCATCAACATCTCCATCATCATCTTCTTCTTCGTCGTCATCATCATCATCTTCATCACCATGACCATCATCATCAACGTCTTCATCATAATCAGCATCTTCATCATCATTGTCATCTCTGGGATCCTCATCAACATCTCCATCATCATCATCTTCTTCATCATCATCATCTTCATCACCATCACCATCACCATCACCATCACCATCATCATCAACGTCTTCATCGTCGTCACCATCTTCATCATCAGCACCATCTTCATCATCATTGTCATCTCTAGGCTCCTCATCAACATCTCCATCATCACATCTTCTTCGTCATCATCCTCATCATCTTCATCACCATCACCATCATCATCAACGTCTTCATCGTCATCACCATCGTCATCATCATTGGCATCTCTAGGCTCCTTGTCAACATCTCCATCATCATCATCTTCTTCATCATCATCATCTCATCACCATCACCATCACCATCACCATCATCATCAACATCAACATCACCATCTCCATCCTCATCATCATCTTCTTCCTCATCAACATCAACATCATCATTATCATCATCATCTTCATCACCATCACCCTCACCTTCACCATCACCATCATCATCAACGTCTTCATCATCAACACAGTCATCATCATCATGAACATCTTCATCATCATTGTCATCTGTAGGCTCCTCATCAACATCTTCATCATCACATCTTCTTCATCATCATCGTCATCATCTTCATCACCATCACCATCACCATCAACGTCTTCATCACCATCACCATCATCATCATCATTGTCATCTCTAGGTTCCTCATCAATATCTCCATCATCACATCTTCTTCGTCATCATCATCATCATTATCATCACCATACTGAGCAAAATCCTAGTTTCCAAAATGGACGTACAAGGTGACACCTGAGCCACAGCACCGAAGGAGAGGGGCACCCCTAACACTATCACGATATCCTGAATCCAATGGAGTCAATGGTTTGTCGATCCGAGCCATGGTCGCCATTCTATTGCTCGTTCCGTCTCGCACACAAAAGGCCTTCAGGGACGCGCACTGGATACCTACCGAGGGCATAGAATTCCAACCGTGCAACAAAACCGGGTTCTAGTGAGTCCTACAAGTGTGTCTAAGAAGGTTCCAGTTGCGAACGCTAGCCATACCTACCAGATCGATGATTTTGCAAATTTGACCCCAATTTGAAGGCCATGCCAATTTGCTCAAGGGAGTCATTTCTCGTCTGGAGGCCCATGTGTGTCCGTGGCCACCGTGGATAAGTCCAAAATGGCCACGTGGACCTGTGGGAGCCGACAGAATCCAAGTCCATTTGCTGGTTTGGGTTCCGTGGCCCTAGAGAAAATCCCCAAAGTGTCCATTAATGGCCCCGAGGTGCCCGACTAGAATGCCTGTAGCATCCAAAATGTGGCTCCGTTCGCGAATTCGTCGATTCTGGTGGATCCGGGACACCGGGTTTCAGATAGGGGACCCCCATAGCATGCCTTCAAGACCCGGAAGTAGTGCCAATGGGCCATCTCCGGAGCTAGGGTTTTGCTCAGTGAGGGCCATGCCAAATTTGCTCAAGGGGGCCATTTATCGTCTAGAGGCCCCCAGGCATGCGGGGCCACCGTGGAGAGGTCCACAGTGGCTACGTGGACCTGTGGGAGCTGACGAAATCCAAGTCCTCTTCTCGGTTTGGGTTTCGTGGCCCCGAGGAAAATCCCCAAAGTGTCCGTGAATGACCCTGGTTGCCCAACTACAATGCCCATAGCATCCAAACCATGGCTCTGTTCGCGAATCCGTCAATTCCGATGGATCCGGGATGCCAGGTTTCAGCTAGGGGTCACCACAAGTGTGCCTCAAAGAACTGGAAGCGGTGCCAATGAGCCATCTCCAGAGCTAGGTTTTTTCTCATTGAGGGCCATTCCAAATTTGCTCAAGGGGGTCATTTCTCATCCAGAGGTCCCAAAGCATGTGTGGCCACCGTGGATCGGCCCACAATGGCCACGTCCACCTGTCCACGCTGGCCACGCACGCGCGGGGGCCTCCGGATGAGAAATGGCCCCCTTGAGCGAATTTGGAATGGCCCTCACTGAGTAAAACCCTAGCTATAGAGATGTCCCATTGGCACCACTTCCGAGTCTTCGAGGCACGCTGTGGGGGGGGGGCCTAGTTGAAACCCGACATCGTGGATCCATCAGAATCGACGGATTCATGAACAGAGCCATGATTTGGATGCTACGGGCATTCTAGTCAGGCACCCCGGGACCATTCAGGGACACTTTGGGGATTTGCACCTACGCTATGGAACCCAAACCGGTGAGCAGACTTGGATTCCATCGGCTCCCATAGGTCCACTATGCCATTGTGGACCTGTCCATGGTGGCCACGCACGCTTTGTGGCATCCGGACGAGAAATGCCCCCCTTGAGTGAATTTGGCATGGCCCTCACTCAGAAAAACCCTAGCTTTGGAGATGGCCCATTGGGACTGTTTTCGGGTCTTCGAGGCACGCTATGGGGGGACCCCGAGCCGAAACCCGGCATCCCGGATCCACCGGAATCGACGGATTCGCGAACGGAGCCTTGGTTTCAATGCTATGGGCATTCTAGTCAGGCACCCTGGGACCATTCAGGGACACTTTGGGGATTTGTACCGGGGCCACGGAACCCAAACCGGCGAGCGGGCTTGGATTCAGTCGGCTCCTATAGGTCCACATGGCTATTTTGGACCTGTCCACGGTGGCCACGCATGCTTGGGGGCCTATGGACGAGAAATGGCTCCCTTGAGTGAATTTGGCATCGCCCTCACTAAGAAAAACCCTTCCTCTAGAGATGGCCCATTGGCACCGTTTTCGAGTCTTCGAGGCATGCTATGGGGGGACCCCTAGCTGAAACTCGGCGTCCCGGATCAACCGGAATCGATGGATTCACGAAAGGAGCCATGGTTTGGATGCTACGGGGATTCTAGTCAGGCATCCCGAGGCCATTTAGGAAAACTTTTGGGATTTGCTCCGGGGCCACAGAATCCAAATCGGCGAGCGGACTTGGATTTCGTGGGTTCCTGCAGGTCCACATGGCCATTGTGGACTTGTCCACAGTGGCCACGCACGCATGGGGGCTTCCAGATGAGAAATTCCCCCCTTGAGCGAATTTGGAATGGTTGTCACTAAGCAAAACCCTAGCTCCGTAGATGGCCCATTGGCACCACTTTCGGTTCCTCAAGGCAAACTTTGGGGGGTCAACTAGTTGTAACTTGATGTCCCAGATCCCCTGGAATCGATAGATTCATAAACCGAGCCACGGTTTGGATGTTACGGGCATTCTAGTCGGGCACCCCGGGGCAATTCAGGGACACTTTAGGGATTTGCTCCGGGGCCATGGAACCCAAACTAGCGAGCGGACTTGGATTCCAATGGCTCCCATAGGTCCACGTGGCCATTTTGGACCTGTCCATGGTGGCCACGCACGCATGAGGGCCTTCACAGGAGAAATGGCCCCCTTGAGCGAATTTGGAATGGGTCTCACTGAGCAAAACACTAGCTCCAGAGATGGCCCATTGACAACGCTTCTGGGTCTTCGAGACACGATGTGGGGGGTTCCCTAGCTGAAACTTGGGGTCTCGAATCCATCGGAATCAATGGATTCGCTAATGGAGCCACAGTTTGGATGCTACG
Source organism: Larix kaempferi (assembly GCA_027924585.1). Lineage (NCBI taxonomy): Eukaryota > Viridiplantae > Streptophyta > Pinopsida > Pinales > Pinaceae > Larix > Larix kaempferi. The sequence goes on from BSBM01000518.1 coordinate 2,627,285, forward strand.
ATCATTCTAATTGGGCACCCCAGGACCATTCAGGGACACTTTGGGAATCTGCTCTGGGGCCACGAAACCCAAATCGGCGAGCAGACTTGGATTCCCTCGACTCCCACAAGTCCACGTGACCATTGTAGACCTATCCATGGTGGCCACACATGCTCGGGGACCTCCGGATGATGATGACAAAGAAGATGATGATGATGGAGATGTTGATGAGGAGCCTAGAGATGAAAATGACGATGAAGATGGTGATGATGATGAAGATGGTGATGATGATGAAGACGTTGATGATGATAGTGATGGTGATGAAGATGGTGATGATGTAGATGAAGAAGATGATGATGATGGAGATGTTGATGAGCAGCCTAGAGATGACAATGATGATGAAGATGGTGATGATGATGAAGACTTTGATGATGATGGTGATGGTGATGGTGATGATGATGATGATGACAACGAAGAAGATGTGATGATGGAGATGTTGATGAGGAACCTAGAGATGACAATGATGATGAAGATGTTGATGATGATGATGATGATGGTGATGATGATGAAGATGTTGATGGTGATGGTGATGGTAATGGTGACAGTGATGGTGATGATGAAGAAGATGGTTTAGTGCTAGGGTTTGGGTGAGGGTTAGGGTTAGAGTTAGAGTTAATGATGCTGATGAAGATGGTGATGATGATGAAGACGTTGATGATGATGGTGATGGCAATGAAGCTGATGATGATGATGACGAAGAAGATGTGATGATGGAGATGTTGATGAGGAACCTAGAGATGACAATGATGATGAAGACGTTGATGATGATGATAGTGGTGATGATGTTGAAGATGTTGATGATGATGGTGATGGTGATGGTGATGGTGATAGTGATGGTGATGGCGATGAAGAGGGTTTAGTGCTAGGGTTTGGGTGAGGGTTAGGGTTAGATTTATAGAAGGAAATTTAATTAGGGTTAGACTTAGAGTTAATGATAGTGATGAAGATGGTGATGATGACGAAGACGTTGATGATGATGGTGATGGCGATGAAGATGATGATGATGCTGACGAAGAAAATGTGATGATGGAGATGTTGATGAGGAACCTAGAGATGACAATGATGATGAAGATGTTGATGATGATGATGATAGTGATGATGATGAAGAGGTTGATGATGATGGTGATGGTTATGGTGATGTTTTAGTGCTAGGGTTTGGGTAAGTGTTAGGGTCAAAGTTATAGAAGGAAATTGAATTAGGGTTAGAGTTAGAGTTAATGATGATGATGAAGATGGTGATGATGATGAAGACGTTGATGATGATGGCGATGGTAATGGTGGTGATGATGATGATGACGAAAAAGATGTGATGATGGAGATGTTGATGAGGAACCTAGAGATGACAATGATGATGAAGATATTGATGATGATGATGATGATGGTGATGATGATGAAGACATTGATGGTGATGGTGATGATGAAGAGGATGGTTTAGTGCTAGGGTTTGGGTGAAGGTTAGGGTTAGAGTTATATAAGGAAATTGAATTAGGGTTAGAGTTAGAGTTAATGATGATGATGAAGATGGTGATGATGATGAAGACATTGATGATGCTGGTGATGGCGATGCAGATAATGATGATGATGACGAAGAAGATGTAATGATGGAGATGTTGATGAGGAACCTAGAGATGACAATGATGATGAAGATGTTGATGATGATGATGATGGTGATGATGTTGAAGATGTTGATGGTGATGGCAATGGTGATCGTGATTGTAATGATGAAGAAGATGGTTTAGTGCTAGGGTTTGGGTGAGGGTTAGGATTAGAGTTATAGAAGGAAATTGAATTAGGGTTAGAGTTAGAGTTAATGATTATGATGAATATGGTGATGATGATGAAGACGTTGATGATGATGGTGATGCAAATGAAGAAGATGATGATGATAACGAAGAAGATGTTGATGAGGAACCTAGAGATGACAATAATGATGAAGATGTTCATGATGATGATGATGATGTTGTTGATGAAGATGTTGATGATGATGGTGATGGTGATGGTGATGATGAAGAAGATGGTTTAGTACTAGGGTTTGGGTGTGGGTTAGGGTTAGAGTTATATTAGGAAATTGAGTTAGCGTTAAAGTTAGAGTTGATTATGATGATGAAGATGGTGATGATGATGAAGACGTTGATGCTAATGGTGATGGCAATGAAGATGATGATGATGATGACGAAGAAGATTTGATGATGGAGATGTTTATGAGGAACCTAGAGATGACAATGATGATGAAGAAGTTCATGATGAGGATGATGGGGATGATGATGATGACATTGATGATGATGGTGATGGTGATGGTGATGGTGATGATGAAGAAGATGGTTTAGTGGTAGGGTTTGGGTGAGGGATAGGGTTAGAGTTATAGAAGCAAATTGAATTAGGGTTATAGTTAGACTTAATGATGATGATGAAGATGGTGATGATGATGAAGACGATGATGATGATGAAGATGTTGATGATGATGGTGATGGCGATCAAGATGATGATGACGATGAGGAAGAAGATGTGATGATGGAGATGTTGATGAGGAACCTAGAGATGACAATTATGATGAAGATGTTGATGATGATGACGATGGTGATGATGATGAAGACGTTGATGATGATGGTGATGGTGATGGTGATGGTGATGATGAAGATGAAGGTTTAGTGCTAGGGTTTGGGTGAGGGTTAGGGTTAGAGTTATAGAAGGAAATTGAATTAGGGTTAGAGCTAGAGTTAATGATGATGATGAAGATGGTGATGATGATGAAGACGTTGATGATGATGGTGATGGTGATGGTGATGACGATGATGATGACGAAGAAGATGTGATGATGGAAATATTGATGAGGAACCTAGAGATGACAATCATGATGAATATGTTGATGATGATGATGAAGAAGATGGTTGAGTGAGGGTTAAGGTTAGAGTTAGAGTTAATGATGATGATGAAGGTGTTGATGATGATGATGATGGCGATGAAGATGATGATGATGATGATGACAAAGAAGATGTGATGATGGAGATGTTGATGAGGAACCTAGAGACGACAATGATAGTGAAGATGATGATGATGATGAAGATGGTGATGATGATGAAGACATTGATGATGATGGTGATGGCGATGAAGATGATGATGATGTTGAAGAAGAGGATGTGATGATGGAGATGTTGATGAGAAACCTAGAGATGACAATGATGATGAAGATGTTGTTGGTGATGATGATGGTGATGATGTTGAAGACGTTGATGGTGATGGCGATGGTGATGGTGATGGTAATGATGAAGAAGATGGTTTAGTGCTAGGGTTTGGGTGAGGGTTAGGGTTAGAGTTATAGAAGTAAATTGAATTAGGGTTAGTGTTAGAGTTAATGATGATGATGAATATGGTGATGATGATGAAGATGTTGATGATGATGGTGATGGAAATGAAGATGACGATGATGATGACGAAGAAGATGTTGATGAGGAACCTAAAGATGACAATAATGATGAAGATGTTCATGATGATGATGATGATGTTGTTGATGAAGACGTTGATGATGATGGTGATGGTGATGGTGATGATGAAGAAGATGGTTTAGTACTAGGGTTTGGGTGCGGGCTAGGGTTAGAGTTATATTAGGAAATTTAGTTAGCATTAGAGTTAGAGTTGATTATGATGATGAAGATGGTGATGATGATGAAGACGTTGATGCTGATGGTGATGGCGATGAAGATGATGATAATGATGATGACAAAGAAGATGTGATGATGGAGATGTTGATGAGGAACCTAGAGATGACAATGATGATGAAGAAGTTCATGATGATGATAATGGGGATGATGATGAAGAAGTTGATGATGATGGTGATGCTGATGTTGATGCTGATGATGAAGAAGATGGTTTAGTGCTAGGGTTTGGGTGAGGGTTAGGGTTAGAGTTATAGAAGGAAATTAAATTAGGGTTATAGTTAGAGTCAATGATTATGATGAAGATGGTGATGATGATGAAGACGGTGATGATGATGAAGACGTTGATGATGATGGTGATGGCGATCAATATGATGATGATGATGAGGAAGAAGATGTGATGATGGAGATGTTGATGGGGAACCTAGAGATGACAATGATGATGAAGATGGTGATGATGATGAAGACGTTGATGATCATGGTGATGGTGATGGTGATGGTGATGATGAAGAAGAAGGTTTAGTGCTAGGGTTTGGGTGAGGGTTAGGGTTAGAGTTATAGAAGGAAATTGAATTAGGGTTAGAGTTAGAGTTAATGATGATGATGAAGATGCTGATGATGATGAAGACGTTGATGATGATGGTTATGGTGATGGTGGTGACGATGATGATGACGAAGAAGATGTGATGATGGCAATGTTGATGAGGAGAGATGAGAATGATGATGAAGATGTTGATGATGATGTTGATTATGGTGATGATGATGAAGACATTGATGGTGATGGTGATGGTGATGGTGATGATGAAGAAGATGGTTTAGTGCTAGGGTTTGGGTGAGGTTGAGGGTTAGAGTTAGAGTTAATGTTGATGATGAAGACGTTGATGATGATGGTGATGGCGATGAAGATGATGATGATGATGACGAAGAAGATGTGATGATGGAGATGTTGATGAGGAACCTAGAGATGACAATGATGATGAAGACGGTGATGATGATGAAGACATTGATGATGATGGTGATGGCAATGAAGATGATGATGATGCTGACGAAGAGGTTGTGATGATGGAGATGTTGATGAGAAACCTAGAGATGACAATGATGACGAAGATGTTGTTGATGATGATGATGGTGATGATGGTGAAGATGTTGATGATGATGGTGATGGTGATGGTGATGGTGATGGTTTAGTGCTAGGGTTTGGGTGAGGGTTAGGGTTAGATTTATAGAAGGAAATTGAATTAGGGTTAGAGTTAGAGTTAATGATAATGGTGAAGATGGTGATGATGATGAAGACATTGATGATGATGGTGATGTTGATGGTGATGATGATGATGATGGCGAAGAAGATGTGATGATGGAGATGTTGATGAGGAACCTAGAGATGACAATGATGATGAAGATGTTGATGATGATGATGATGGTGGTGATGATGAAGACCTTAATGGTGATGGTGATGGTTATGGTGATGGTGAAGAAGATGGTTTAGTGCTAGGGTTTGGGTGAGGGTTAGGGTTAGATTTATAGAAGGAAATTGAATTAGGATTAGAGTTAGAGTTAATGATGATGATGAAGATGGTGATGGCGATGAAGATGATGATGATGATCACGAAGAAGATGTGATGATGGAGATGTTGATGAGGAACCTAGAGATGACAATGATGATGAAGATGTTGTTGATGATGATGATGATGAAGACGTTGATGGTGATGGTGATGGTAATTGTGATGGTGATGGTGATGGTGATGGTGATGGTGAAGAAGATGGTTTAGTGCCAGGGTTTGGGTGAGGGTTAGAGTTAGGGTTATAGAAGGAAATTGAATTAGGGTTAGAGTTAGAGTTAATGACGATGATGAAGATGGTGATGATGATGAAGACGTTGATGATGATGGTGATGGTGATGAAGATGATGATGATGCTGGCGAAGAAAATGTGATGATGGAGATGTCGAGGAGGAACCTATAGATGACAATGATGATGAAGATGTTGATGATGATGATGATGGTGATGATGATGAAGACATTGATTATGATGGTGATAGTGATGGTGATGGTTTAGTGCTAGGGTTTGGGTGAGGGTTAGGGTTAGAGTTACAAAAGGAAATTGAATTAGAGTTAGAGTTAGAGTTAATGATGATGAAGAATATGGTGGTGATGATGAAGACGCTGATGATGATGGTGATGTTGATGAAGATGATGATGATGATGACGAAGAAGATGTTGATGAGGAACCTAGAGATGACAATGATGATGAAGATCTTCATGATGATGATGATGGTGATGTTGATGAAGGCGTTGATGATGATGGTGATGGGGATGGTGATGTTGATGGTGATGATGAAGAAGATGGTTTAGTGCTAGGCTTTTGCTGTGGGTTAGGGTTAGAGTAATCGAAGGAAATTGAGTTAGGGTTAGAGTTAAATTTAATGATGATGATGAAGATGGTGATGACGATGATGGCGTTGATGATGATGGTGATGGCGATGAAGATGATGATGATGATGACAAAGAAGATGTGATGATGGAGATGTTGATGAGGAACCTAGAGATGACAATGATGATGCAGATGTTGTTGGTGATGATGATGGTGATGATGATGAAGACTTTGATGATGATGGTGATGGTGATGGTGATGGTGATGGTGATGATGAAGAAGATGGCTTAGTGCAAGGTTTGAGTGGGGATTAGGGTTAAAGTTATAGAAGAAAATTGAATTAGGGTTAGAGTTAGAGTTAATGATGATGAGGAAGATGGTGACGATGATGAAGACGTTGATGATGATGGTGATGGTGATGGTGATGGTGATGGTGATGGTGATGGTGATGATGATTATGATGATTGAGAAGATGTGATGATGGAGATGTTGATGAGGAACCTAGAGATGAAAATGATGATGAATATGTTAATGATGGTGATGATGATAGTGATGATGATGAAGACATTGATGGTGACAGTGATGGTGATGATGAAGAAAATGGTTTAGTGCTAGGGTTTGGGTGATTGTTAGGGTTAAAGTTATAGAAGGAAATTGAATTAGCATTAGAGTTTGAATTAATGATGATTATGAAGATGGTGTTGATAATGAAGACATTGATGATGATGGTGATGGCAATGAAGATGATGATGATGATGACGAAGAAGATGTGATGATGGAGATGTTGATGAGGAACATAGAGATGACAATGATGATGAAGATGTTGATGATGATGATGATGATGATGATGTTGATGATCATGGTGATGGTGATGGTGATGGTGATGATGAAGAAGATGGTTTAGTTCTAGGGTTTGGGTGAGGGTTAGGGTTAGACTTAGACTTAACGATGATGATGAAGATGGTGATGATGATGAAGATGGTGATGATGATGAAGACGTTGATGATCATGGTGATGGCGATGAAGATGATGATGATGATGACGAAGAAGATGTAAGATGGAGATGTTGATGAGGAACCTGGAGATGACAATGATGATGAAGATGTTGATGATGATGATGTTGGTGATAATGTTGAATACGTTGATGGTGATGGCGATGGTGATGGTGATGCTAATGATGAAGAAGATGGTTTAGTGATAGGGTTTGGGTGAGGGTTAGGGTTAGAGTTATAGAAATAAATTGAATTAGGGTTAGAGTTAGATTTAATGATGATGATGAATATGGTGATGATGATGAAGATGTTGATGATGATGGTGATGGCGATGAAGATGATGATGATGATGATGAAGAAGATGATGATGAGGAACCTAAAGATGACAATGATGATGAATATGTTCACGATGATGATGATGGTGATGGGGATGGATATGATGATGTTGATGATGAAGAAGATGGTTTAGTGCTAGGGTTTGGGTGCGGGTTAGGGTCAGAGTTATAGAAGGAAAGTGAATTAGGTTTAGAGTTAGAGTTAATGATGATGATGAAGATGGTGATGATGATGAAGACATTGATGATGATGGTGATTGTGATGGTGATGATGATGGTGATGACGAAGAAGATGTGATAATGGAGATGTTGATTAGGAACCTAGAGATGACAATGATGATGAAGATGTTGCTAATGATGATGATGGTGATGATGATGAAGATGTTGATTATGATGGTGATGATGATGGTGATGGTGATGGTTTAGTGCTAGGGTTTGGGTGAGTGTTAGGGTTAGAGTTACAGAAGGAAATTGAATTAGAGTTAGAGATAGAGTTAATGATGATGAAGAATATGGTGGTGATGATGAAGACGCTGATGATGATGGTGATGTTGATGAAGATGATGATGATGATGACGAAGAAGATGTTGATGTGGAACCTAGAGATGACAATGATGATGAAAATGTTCATGATGATGATGATGGTGATGTTGATGAAGGCGTTGATGATGATGGTGATGGGGATGGTGATGTTGATGGTGATGACGAAGAAGATGGTTTAGTGCTAGGATTTTGGTGTGTGTTAGGGTTAGAGTAATCGAAGTTAATTGAGTTAGGGTTAGAGTTAAAGTTAATGATGATGATGAAGATGGTGATGATGATGAAGATGTTGATGATGGTGATGGCGATGAAGAAGATTATGATGATGACAAAGAAGATGTGATGATGGAGATGTTGATGAGGAACCTAGAGATGACAATGATGATGCAGATGTTGTTGATGATGATGATGGTGATGATGATGAAGACTTTGATGATGATGGTGATGGTGATGGTGATGGTGATGGTGATGATGAACAAGATGGCTTAGTGCTAGGGTTTGGGTGGGGATTAGGGTTAAAGTTATAGAAGGAAATTGAATTAGGTTTATAGTTAGAGTTAATGATGATGATGAAGATGATGATGATGATGAAGACGTTGATGATGTTGGTGATGGATATGGTGATGGTGATGATGATGAAGACGTTGATGATGTTGGTGATGGATATGGTGATGGTGATGATGATGAAGACGTTGATGATGTTGGTGATGGATATGGTGATGGTGATGATGATTATGATGATTAAGAAGATGTGATGATGGAGATGTTGATGAGGAACCTAGAGATGAAAATGATGATGAATATGTTAATGATGATGATGATGATGGTGATGATGATGAAGACATTGATGGTGACGGTGATGGTGATGATGAAGAAAATGGTTTAGTGCTAGGATTTGGGTGATTGTTAGTGTTAAAGTTATAGAAGGAAATTGAATTAGGATTAGAGTTAGAGTTAATGATGATTATGAAGATGGTGTTGGTAATGAAGACATTGATGATGATGGTGATGGCAATGAAGATGATGATGATGATGACGAAGAAGATGTGATGATGGAGATGTTGATGACGAACCTAGAGATGACAATGATGAGGAAGATGTTGATGATGATGATGATGATGATGATGTTGATGATCATGGTGATGGTGATGGTGATGGTGATGATGAAAAAGATGGTTTAGTGCTAGGGTTTGGGTGAGGGTTAGGGTTAGACTTAGACTTAACGATGATGATGAAGATGGTGATGATGATGAAGACGTTGATGATCATGGTGATGGCATTGAAGATGATGATGATGATGACGAAGAAGATGTAAGATGGAGATGTTGACGAGGAACCTGGAGATGACAATGATGATGAAGATGTTGATGATGATGATGCTGGTGATGATGTTGAATACGTTGATGGTGATGGCGATGGTGATGGGGATGGTAATGATGAAGAAGATGGTTTAGTGATAGGGTTTGGGTGAGGGTTTGCGTTAGAGTTATAGAAATAAATTGAATTAGGGTTAGAGTTAGAGTTAATGATAATGATGAATATGGTGATGATGATGAAGATGTTGATGATGATGGTGATGGCGATGAAGATGATGATGATGATGATGAAGAAGATGATGATGAGGAACCTAAAGATGACAATGATGATGAAGATGTTCACGATGAGGATGATGGTGATGGGGATGGATATGGCGATGTTGATGATGAAGAAGATGGTTTAGTGCTAGAGTTTGGGTGCGGGTTAGGGTCAGAGTTATAGAAGGAAAGTGAATTAGGTTTAGAGTTAGAGTTAATGATGATGATGAAGACATTGATTATGATGGTGATGGTGATGGTGATGATGATTGTGATGACGAAGAAGATGTGATGATGGAGATGTTGATGAGGAACCTAGAGATGACAATGATGATGAAAATGTTGATGATGATGATGATGGTGATGATGATGAAGACGTTGATTATGATGGTGATGGTGATGGTTTAGGGCTAGGATTTGGGTGACGGTTAGGGTTAGAGTTACAGAAGGAAATTGAATTAGAGTTAGAGTTAGAGTTAATGATGATGAAGAATATGGTGGTGATGATGAAGACGCTGATGATGATGGTGATGTTGATGAAGATGATGATGATGATGACGAAGAAGATGTTGATGAGGAACCTAGAGATGACAATGATGATGAAGATGTTCATGATGATGATGATGGTGATGGGGATGCTGATGTTGATGGTGATGATGAAGAAGATGGTTTAGTGCTAGGCTTTTGGTGTGGGTTAGGGTTAGAGTAATCGA